>JAQGBZ010000391.1:0-55717 GCA_034687125.1 Neelides folsomi
TTACCCGAGTTCGGGTAACCATTACCACAAAACGGGTAATAGTTACCCGTTTTGGACCATTATCTACACCCTGACCTAGGAAATGTCATGAATAATTATTAAGAATGATCCTGATTACTAAACCTGACCTTTAATTCTTAATTAAATATCAATTATCACGATTTTCATAAAGATAGAAATTATCTCATACAGATGTAATTTAAATTTATTTTATTAAAGCTAAGGTTAGTTAAGATTAGGTTAGGTTATTTAACTAATTTGGAATAATTGATATCCAAACTTACCTAACTACGTTACCTAATTTTGTGTAACCAAATAACGGTTACACAAAATTAGGTAACGCTTACCCAAATTTAGGCAACGGTTACTTAAATGTTACCTAAAAGTAGGTAACAGTTACCCATAAGTATGTAACGGTTACCTCAAAAGTAGGTAACGGTTACCCAAATTTAGCCCGAGATCTGGACCTTGACCAATCGAGTCTGATAATTTTTAATTATTTAATAATGTTAACTTTAATTTAATAAATTAAATTTTGTTAAATTATTTCAATTGGTTAATTAGTAATTAATTTTAAGTTTTAAGTTAATTAATTAATTTCGATTCAAATCTAATCTTCCGATTCTTCAAATTCTCCATTGTAATCCTCTTCAAGTTGAATAATCCCGGGAAGATTTTCGTCCTTAGTTTTATACAGCCGTTCTTTTGGGACCAAAACTTGACTAAAAAACGCATCGTTGACGAAAATTTTCTGTTTGTCTTTAAAATTCGTCACATCCACAATTTTGACCGTCCATTCCCTCAACAGCCTCGTCAACAACGCCAATCTTAGCCCAACTAACAAAACTTCCCTTTCGCTTTCTTCATCCCCCACCGTGTGGTCAAATTCCCAGTTCAAAACTCCTTCCGGTCGTTCTGACCCTCTTTGTCCATGTGAAGTCGCAATTCGACAGATTTCCTCAAAGCCAATTCTTCTCACCCGCAAAGCCACCAAATGTTCTTCTCCGGGTTTGGATCCCCACTGGGAAGCGGAAACGGCGGAGAAAAACCCGGGGCGGAAATATTTAAATTTTTGAAATGAAAATCCCGGACAGTCTTCAAACGTCTGATGGACTTCTGCATGGCGGGCGATGTTGGACCGACATGAGTGGTAAAGGATCATGTTGTCGTTGTTGTAAACGGCCAAGATGTGTTTGCCCGTGAGGGGATAGGAAAAACGAACCGTGGAATATTTTTCAGTTTCAAATGGGAGTTTACGGGTTTTGGCAATTAAACCCGACATTATAAAATAAATTAATAAATTAAATAAATTACTGTTTTTTAAACTAACACTGTCTTAATTAATTTAATTTAATTTATTAAATTTAATGTTAACAGTTTTGTATTTTCTCATTATCAGAAATTTTCAGATTTTCGGATTTTCGGATTATTGATAAAAATATCTGATATTGGGTGTATTCAGTTTATTCGGTGTATTCGGTGGAAGGATAAGAAATGAAAAGAAAGCGGAGTTAATGAAGGGATTAAAAGGCTGTTGAGACTTTGACGGAAAATTGGCGATGATTGCGAATGTGCATGGGGTATGATGATTCCGTGTGATAAGGTCCGTTTACTAATAAGACCTTGCCACCATCATTTATTTACTGGTGCGGGTCTAATAGTTCTAATGTTACTAATGTATGATCTAAAAAGAAAAAGTTGGGTTAGTTGAACGTGGACGAGAACGTGTTCATAACACCTTCATTTGGTCTCTCGTGTTTTCCCCACATGGAGACGTGGAAAATGAGAAGGGTGGGATTTCCTTTCAATCCATGTCATTAAACCCCAAAAGAAAGAAAAGTCAACTAACCACAAAAATCACTTCCATATTCGATTCACTTTTTTATTTTTCCCGAATTTTTAGCAACTAAAGTTCATGACTTATTCCGTATTCTTGATGCCTTATTAAATTAAACTAATAAATAATGTAGATAAAGAAAATTGAAATTAAACATTTGTCTTTTTATTTAATCATTAATTCGCATTAACTCAACCATACAATATTATAAATGCATAAATATTGTAAATATACTTACATATTACCTGTATAGTACATACTCTACTTATATTTATTAATTAAATCTTCAGTGTATATTTTATACCTTGTGATCTTATAGTATTAATCATTATATTATTATAGAAAGCTAAATGCTATTGATGCATTAGCTAAATGGTATTAATTAACATGTTAGTTAAAGTCGATATTTAAATTAGAATTAGAATGTTTGAAAATGATTAAAAATAAAAAAAACGTTTAAAAAGGTGCGGCCTCCAAGTTGAATGAATCAAAGGTCAAGTTCAATATTTATTAAATCAAGTTCGCCCTGATCTCTTTCTGTCAATCACCATTTAACTCTTTTACAATCTTCTTCCATACACTCTCATGAGTGTCATAACGCTGTTAAGGAAAACCCATACAATTTATAAGCATGTTAAATATTGAATTCATACATTACTATACTCCAGTATTAATATTACTATATTACATTTTCGTACTTGGTTTAAACATTACGTCTGTATAATTGCTATAATTACTATAAATCAAATATTAGCAATAGATTAATTACTTAAACCCATGACCGTGTTAATCATATTAAAATACATGGAATGGACATCGACAATAATAAATGGCTTTATGAATCAAAAAGAAAAACAAATCTTGGAAAATCGAATCCTTATTAATAACATTAATGTTAATATCAATTAATAGCCATAGTCTACTGCATGTATTTCCATTAATAGTTATTTAGTAGGAGATTGATGAAATGAATAAGGAATTGAAAAAACGAGGTTATGAGTTATTTGCTCGCGGATGTGCACCATGTATTGTAAATACATACAAATTATATGATGGAAGGATTGAAGGAAATATATTCAATATTTATGTAAATGTTGGGGCGAAGAGTATTATTGGACATTAAACAGAAGGAAGTGGAACATCTCCAGGAAAGAACAATGGGGTTATTATAGAAATACCCAAAAACAATTTGTTAACTTAAAGGACAAAAAGTTCATTTGTGGAGATCTTGGTTAAAGATGGAATTCTTTTAAAAGTGAAAATATATAATTATGTTATATAACAAATATTAAATACAAAAGTGTAAAGTTCTATTGTACAAATATAACTAGGAATATAACCAAATACTTAATACTTAATTGTGTAAACGTGTTCATTTTGTGTTCATTGAATATAAACATTAATCAGAAGGTATTTGATTTTATTTGATTTAATCCTTTAGATTTTTAATATTTTGATCTAGATTTGATCCTTGGATTATTTGGATATAGAACGATTAATTTCAAATAAATAATTTGGCAATGAATAAAGATATACTATTTCTCCTATTTTCTCCTATGTTAATTTGAATTCTACTTACTTAATTATTATAATATATTTGTTATTTATGTCATTAAGCAATTATCAAGATAGGTAAATAAAGAATATTATCTATCTGTATTAATAGATACATACTTGTTATGTATAAAAACAAAAAAGTGAAAGATTTAAAGAAGTATTAAAAGTTGACTAACTTTTAATACCTGTAATTATAGTTCAATTAATTGCAATTGTTTGGAACATGTCATTATGTTGAATTTTATTTGCACAATGATTATGATTAAGCACGCAAACATAATATTTAATCCACTACAATGTCTACAATACATAGATATTATATAAATAAATATACAATACATAGAGGATGGTAGCTTAATATAATTTCATTAAATAATTAATTAATTGTAAACATAATTATATATTTTCATTTTCATTGTTAAATTTTGACAAGTATAAATCTTCATTTCAACCCGTTAATTATATGTCGTTAACAATCTTCCAGTTCAAACTAGTTATCTTTTAGTTATTTTCCGTCGTTTCAATCCAAAAGAAAGAGGACAAATGAAAATAAATAAGATCAAATAAGTTTTCAATTGTCTAAAATATTACTTGTTTACGTATTGAATCATTAAATTAAAAAAATATCTTCCATCTTTTGTCAACTTTAACTTGACTGAAGTGAAGTGTTGTTTTAACTGAGAATTATTCAAAGTTGAGCGTTAATGAGGAAAACAAAAGGATAAATCACTAGAACATTAATTCATGAAAAAAAATTTATAAGACTAATAACGTAATAACTTCAATGCCCATTCTTTTAATGTTCCAATTTTACCTGAAGATTTACAATAAAAAACTAAAGCCAATGAATCACACAATGACAATCAATGCTTTGAGCTTTAAACCAGTTTGGGAAATTATGGATTCCTCGGAACTTTTTTAATATCTTAATAGAAAAAGGTATAATAATGCTTTGTTGCTTTGATTCCGCTTTAACAATTTTCAGCGATTTAGTCATTTACATCCAAGTGGCTCTTTTAGTAACATTGAAATCATAGAAAAACCATAACCATACAAAGATTTTTATTGGACGTTTAATTTTATTTAATTAAACGTCTGGGGACGGTGGAGAGAGAAATGAAATTCGAGGAATCTTCAGTTGTTTGGCCCAACAATAAAGAATTGTACATTAAAGATATCCAAGTCAATGGGAATCTTGAAGGGTCAGAGAAGAAAAGTCCCAAAGTGACAAATTGTAGAAAAATCTCACTTGAAAATGAATTTACTGAGAAGAAAGTTAACAATGAAAAAGATTTAACCGTGGAGCATTTATTAGACAAATTGGGTAAGAAAATTTAATGTTTAATTGTTTTATTATTTTATAGTTAAGATTGAATTTAAATTTAGGCGGGTTTTCGTGGTTCCAAATCTGGGCAACAATTATCATCATATCTCCGGAAATCCCCGCAGCAATGATTCAACTCTCTCCGATTCTCACGGGCAGAACCAATGTCACTTTTGGATGTTTTAATTCAAATGGCTCGCTTTTATATAAAACTCAAGGAGTTGACGTCGATTGCCATATGAAATGCAATGGAGAATTGAAAGGAATTTCGCCATTCATTTCAGTCGTTCAAGAAGTAAAATTTTAATTATAATATTAATTATAATTAACTAATTTTAGTAGTTTTTTGATCCTTTTACTTTAATTAAAATTAATATAAATTGATAGATAATTTCAATTAATTTATGATATTATGTTTATTAGTGGCTTTTGATCTGTGGAAGTTCTTGGATTACGGACACGTTCACTTCAATTCAAATGTTTGGGAGTATGGCGGGTTCAATTTTAAGTGCTCATTTAGCAGATAGGTGAATTTTAATTATAATTAGAAGTCTAATAATAAAGTTTATTATATAATAAACACCGTATTCCTAACTATTTAAAATTTGTTAATCAACAATTAATATTTTAAAATTAATTTATAGATTCGGTCGGAAGAAAACATTCTTTTTGCTTTGTTTTATCATGGGAGTTTTTGGTTCATCTTCTGGTTTAGCAAATGATATTTACATTTATGCAATTATAAGGTTCATTGTTGGATTTGCAATTGGAGGTTCGTTCCTTATTTTTAAATTGATAACGAATTTGATATTCGTTTAAAAATGTAAATTAAATTAATTTATATTTTTAATTTAATTAATTAAATGTTTAAATTAAAATGTTTAAATTAAGAAGTTAATTGTAATTTAATATTTCCAGGTTGCTTCGTTGTGTATTTAAATTTCTTAATGGAGTTTCTCACTCCTTCCTATAGGACCATTTGTGGATGTGTTAGTTTGTGGTCGTTTGGTATCATGTTACTCGCCTTGTTCGGTTATTTGGTCCCCGAATGGAGAAATCTTTCTTATGTCACTGCTCTCCCAGTTTTCGTCATTTTCTTGGTTTATCCGTAAGATTAATTTAATAAAAATCATCAAATTATTAAATTTTTAAATAGTTTTAGTTTAAATTTGTTTTATTATTACTGAATTTTGTAAATTAAACGTAATTAAATTAATTGTTATTAATTAGATTGCTTCCCGAATCTCCACGATGGCTTTTATGCCAAAAGCGAACCAAAGAAGCTGCAGCTTCTTTTGCTTTAATTGCCAAATTCAATGGCCGACCGCAGCTGAGCGACGAAGAAATCCAAGAAGTTCAAACCAACATTTTAAAAGATGAAACCAAAGAGGAAGAGAAAATCGGGACACTGAGGATTTTGAAAAGTCCGAATTACCGGAAACAACTTTTGCTCTTTATGTTTGCCTGGTTTTCTTCAGCAGTGGTTTATTATGGGATTTCTTTCAATATGAAGAACATAACTGGAGATCCTTATTTAAATATCCTGTATATGGGAATTGCAGATTTTCCAGGTTGTTTTTCGGGAATTTTGTTCAATAACAGGTTATTTTTCATTTACTTAATAATATAATATTCTTAATTACAATTTAAACAATATGAGAATTTGATAATAATTATATTATACCTAATTGAGTATGACTTATACATTATGTAATGGTATATAAAATAAATCCATTAAAGTTTTATTTGAATTTTATAATTGAATTATTTTTTTAATTGAATCTCCTAATTTAAGATTTATTTTGCACATTTAATATTTTTAATTTAAAGATTTGGACGTCGTCGAACGTTTTTAGGTGGATTGGCTTTGGCCTCAATTGTTCTCATCGCGCTGGTCGTAGTTGAAGAAACGACGCTTATGGACAAATATCCACAATTGGTCACAATTCTGTGCATCATTTGTAGGTTTTTCAATTCGGCCAGTTGGGCTGTCATGGCGTGTTTCACTGCTGAAACTTTTCCGACTCCTGTCAGAGTCACATGTGTAGGACTTTGTTCACTCTCAGCAAATATTGGTCATTTTCAATAAATTTAATTAAATCTGTGCAATTTTTATGAAATTTTTATGACAGTTGTAATAAATTATTATTTTAATGTTATTTTAATAGGAGGTATTCTCGCACCACAATTAGCCTTCTTTGGAACAAGTATTTTTTTAATTAATAGTCGATGTTTTGAATTATAAATAAATATATTATAAATTAATGATTTGGATTGAAGTTAATTGTTAATTGTGTTTTAGTTCGCCGTGGTCTTCCGTATTTTGCTTATTGCATTCTTACAGTTTTTACTGGCATCGGTTCGCTGCTTCTTTCGGACATGTCTGGAAAACCTTTGAAGGACTCACTTTCATAACTATTAATTTTAATTACTATTTCAACTATTGAATTTTATTCTTTGTTGGCAATTGTTCATTATTGATATATTTGCTATTAAATATGAAAATTTATGTAATTAGCTAGGTTGAAGTTATAATTTAATTTTTATATGAGTTCTGTTTGTTTACAAAAAAAACTCCATAAAATTAGTTAAATAATAACAAAATACCCTAGTTTAAATTGTTAATTATTAAAGACGACTGTAACATTTGTTGTAAGATTAATGTTTTAATTATAACAATTTCTTTCTCTGCCTTTATCATTTGTACAGTCACAATTCTGATATTATGTTTTATGCATTTATGAACTGAATTTGATTGAATGTTAAAGTTAATAAAATCATAAAAATTGACATATTTTATAAGGACAAATCATTGTAATTTAAATTCTAAAGAATTTATTTACTAAAATCTATTGAGAAACCTCATTTCTCTCGTTAATGTTAAAAGTTAATTGAGTTTAATTAAACAGTCAATTCCTATGATTTTACATTCAGTTTTCATACATTGGATTCAATGAAATGAATCTCAGCAAATAACCAAAATTGTTGGTTGGGGTAACCATGTTGGGACAAAAAACATGTACCCAAAAACGGGCACATTGAACCCAAAAAGGGCACATTGAACCCCCAAAAACGGGTACATAACTTTAAGGCACATGTGCCCTAAAAATAGAGTATACCCACCTTTGGTATACTCTATTTCAACCAACGTGTATTCAGATGAGCAAAGTTAGCTTAGCCTGGACAAGCGATATTATACAAGCTTATTGTTAATATAAATTAAATGGATTTTAATGTTTTTCGATATTTTTAATGTGCCCATATATGGGCCCTTTCTTGGCACATTTTAACATTTTTCAAGGCACATGTTCCCGTTATAGGGTTCAATGTTTCCATTTTGGGTTTGTGTGCCCGATTTCTAACATGTGCTCCCTTATGTGGCACATTTTTAGGGTCCCAATATGCCCTTTTTGGGGTTCAATGTGCCCGTTTTTTGTCCCAACATGGTTACCCCAACCAAAATTGTTTAAGCAAAGTTGTTCCAATTCGAATTCTACAACATTGATTGTCCTTCAAGTGATTTTTAATTGGAAACCTCCCAAATTTTAAATAAGTTAAAGAGTTTAATTCCAATTCCATTCGAAGTTTTTCGAAGAATCATTTTTTCATTTTGTTCACAGACGGCGGTTGTTTGAATGTGTCGCACTTTTTAGTCCTTACAAAGTAAATTCCAGTAAATTCCAAGAATCCGAATTAATCCCAAATTAAAGTTTAAATAACTTCGAAAAGCTGGGAGATTCGCAAATAAAAATTTGTTTTATATCAATAAAAGTCCTTGAATCCAAATTACGATAACTTTACATTAACAATTTTCATTCTGTAATTTAATTCAACACATTTTATTCCAAGCAAAAAGAAATTTATGCAAAATTATATGAAATTAAAAATTTGTTAAAACTCCATTAACTTTTGATTTTGTAAGGAGATTTCAAGTTTTTCATTTGATTTATATAATTCAATAACGTAGATTTTAAATAAAATTAACATGTTTATATAAAATATTCCATTTTATACATTTAATTGACATTGATATTAACCAATTTATTAGTTTAGTTATAGCATTTAAATATTATGACAAGAATATAATTAAGACAAA
The DNA here is from genome assembly GCA_034687125.1 of Neelides folsomi. Lineage (NCBI taxonomy): Eukaryota > Metazoa > Arthropoda > Collembola > Neelipleona > Neelidae > Neelides > Neelides folsomi. The sequence goes on from JAQGBZ010000391.1 coordinate 8,815, forward strand.
TGTTTATTAATTCCTTATTATTACACAGTCAAATTCATATGATATATCACAACTAACTAACTAGCATTAAGCGTATATAGAAGTTATGCCGCATTGTGATGAATTTGGAGGTGGAGAAAAGCATTTAATATGAAAAATGTATTTTTTAATATGAAAACCATTTGGATTCATCTCGTCACGCTCAAATGTTTCTTTGCGTGTCAAATCTAAAACACGAAGGTTGGAAAATAAAGTTTTAATGAAAAGTCTCAGGTTTATAAAAGATTTTTATTTTTACCTTTGTAAAAACTCCTCAACCTCCCCGATCCCGATCAAATGTAAAATTACAACATTACAAAATACCACAATATGGAATTAATTAATTAATTAATCTCCTAATCTGATTCCAATAAAAACTAACATTTTCCCAATTGCAATTAATTCCATTCTGTAAATAGAAACTTCCAAATTTTAATTTCATTTTAATTTTATTCTCATTTTAATTTTATTCTTATAGAAAATTCCTTTACAAAATTCCTAATTTTATTCCATGAATATAAAATGTAAAAATGGTTAAAAGAAATATTAAATGAATATTGAAATAAAATGAAAAGATGTTAACATCTTGACCCATAAGTTCTGCTATTATATCCCGAACTATATCGATCACAGTCGTAATAAGAACCATAGCCATATCTCCTATTCCCAGTATTATTATAATCATCGTTATTATACCTGTTGCTGTAATAATCATTATCCCGCCCGTAATAATCACTATTTTTTCCGCCATAATAATCATTATTTTTCCCTCCATAATTCCCAGTCCCATAGTCATTGTATCTCGAATTGTAATAATCGTTGTTTCGTCCACCGTAGTTATTTTCATATCTCCCGCCAACTCCGCTTCCAGTGTTTCTGTTAAAATAGTCACGATTCCGATTGTAGTAATTGTCCCGGTCATTGTCGTTGTATCCACCGAATCCGTATCGGTTATTTCCGCCACCGGTCATTCCGACGCCTCGATCATATCCGTCGTATCTTCGAGAGCTGTAGTCATCATTGTAATTATTTCCGCGGTTGTTGTACCCGCCACTCCCGCCGTCGCGATTATTGTAATAGTTGAATCGCCCAAATCGGTCATAATATCCTTCTCGGTAATATTCTCGAGTTTTTCGAATGATTCCATTGTCGCGGTCCAGACGGCCTTAATGGTCAAATAAAAACAAGTTGATTTCTTTCATCACGACATCGGACCATAAAAGTATTTGTTATACAATATACAATAAAATAAAAAGGAATTTACTTTTAGTAATGTAAGTAATTTAAGAAGTGGATTTAATGGAGTTATGACACAACAAATAAAAAGGTGGATGAAACGCGGCTTAATGAAGCCACAAAAAATGAAGTTTTTTACCTCCGGTGTTTTCACTGTTTTCGTCCAGCCGAAGGTTCGTTTGAACTTCTTTGGTCGGAAGGTCACCTGCGGAATCACGGAAAAGGATAATTAAACTTTTTTATGATCTCAATTAATTTATTTGCTTATAATTTAACAGAGATGTATTTGCTTTTGAAAAAGCTATTTGTTTAAGTGATATCTTAAGTAAAACTATATTAAAGTAAACTATTTAATATATTAATTTAGCTTACTGCTTATTGTATTTCCTTTCATTTAAGATTATTCCTTTTATTGTAAAGATATAAAATAAACTTTTCCATATTTATAAATAATTTAAGCTCTATTTAATAATATACAGTTAGGCTTAAAGCTAAATAATAAATTGTTAATTAATTCGGACTTTAAAGAATTACTTTGTAACTGACGGCTCAATTTTCCCGAACTCCCCGACACGACAACTCCAACTGCCAAAACAATCACCGCAGTGGTGAAAGACTTCATTATGGATATTTTAACCAAGTTAACCTAACTTAGCTTATTTAATCACAATGCTCTTAAAGCTTTTATTTAAATCCTAATTAAATTCTATTTTCAATGAATTCTTCAAGAAAGGTTTAAGTTTTATAAAAGTATGTTAAAGCTAAGATGCTCTTAAATCTTAATATCATTCGCTGTATTTAAAACGTTTAAATAGAACTAGATTTTTAAATCTGAAAAAGGTTAATGTTGTTTGTGTGGGAGTTGAAATTCCACTGATGTCGAATGGTGGAAAGAGAAAAGAGATAAATGAAGATTAAGGAAATAAAAGAATTAAAAGCTGTTGGGAAGATACGTGGACTGAAGGTGGACAAACTTGGTTGATTTCTCTTGCACGCGAGTTGTGGGCGGAAAATGCGGACACAGTTGGGGACACTTTCATGCAAAAATTCCCTTGCCCTTCAAAAGTGTCCAATTGTTGAACATTGTCAAGTTCTGAACAATGTTCCAATTCCCTTCACACTCGCCGCTTCCTCCTCCTTTAATGAACAACTTAAATAATTCACACATCAAATAAGACTCATCTTTTAATTGACTCCTCCTTAAACTCAAGTTCAAATCCAAATTAAAATAATTACCTTTAACGCTCTATCTTATAACGTTATAATCTACAGGGTTATTTACGTCTAATTCATCATTAGCGAAGAAAGTAAAAGTAAAGATATTAAATATTTAGAATATTTTATATAGTAAAATTTTTCAAGTCGAATAATTCGAAATAATAGTGACTTATAAAAATATTGCAATTTTTATCGTTTTTGCATTTTTTAACAAATGTCTCAAAACTATGTTCCAAATGTTATTACTTACATACATATACCTGTAATGTAATTTCAGCTTGGAAGGAGAACGTGAAAAATGTACACCCAATTTAAGCACGAAAGGTTTGAAAAGACAATGGCCTTTGGATTTTATGATTCTTTAAGTTTTGGCCAATCTCCCTTTCCTCAATTTTATAATCTCTTGGGACGCGAATTTGAACAGATGTGAACAGCACCTGCACAAATCCGCCGTTTCTCAACCAGAAAAATTGCAGGGTTCTTCAAATGAAAGTGAAACAATTTTTTGCAATATTATGTATATTGCAATACACTTTTTCATCCACATCCTTACAAATGTTTTATTTGCCACAATGTAACAATATTGTAAATAATATTTTATTAAATACAACTTGTAATTGTCCTAATTGTAATTGTAACTTGCTAATATACAGGGCATTCATCATAAATATATCGGACTTTAAAGCTTAATTACACGAAATATTAAGAAATGAATTAATTTGATATAAATGAAATCTGAATCCGTTTCTTGCACTTTAACAATTGAGACCAATAGTAAAATGTGTCATGTAGTCTATCATATAACCCACAATAATTCAACAAATTAGTAAATTATTGGTCAATTAGTCTAAGAGATAATTATCATCAAAGCCCGATATACTTATGATGAATGCTTTACTGTGCTCTAAATGTAAGTTTAGCACATTTTTAATTTAAATGAATTTGCATTATTCGGTATACGCTAAAAGTTAAATTACGAAGGTTAAACACCTTCAACATCCTTTCAATTCAACTTCACCTTTCTTCTCAAAGAAAACATCAGTTTAGTCAAAGTGGGCTTCAACACTAAAAAACACTCAAGTTAATTGGATTTAACAAACCGTGCAACTTTTTCTTATATTTAACTTGACATTAAACTATTGTTTAACACATATCATACACATAAAATTCACATATGCAGATATAATGTATGGTACATATTTATTTGTATATTTCATATTATGTATGAGTAGTAGTTACATTATCTTAATAATACCCGTCATTATCCCTAAACGAAAGTGTATTTATAATGATTTTACAAAACTTTTCATTTTGTTCAACATAATTCATTCTTTTATTACAAGTATTAAAATTCGAGTAGTTTAATTAATGAGAAGAATTACTCAAGACGGAAGTTTAAAAAAGTAAATTATAAAGAGCTCAGGAGGTATTTAACTTTTGAAGTCCTTTGTCAACTGACTGTGAGTATAAAATTAAAATAACAATGACGACCATTTTCAGCTCCGTCCGTTCTTGTGAATATTTATGACCGTGAGGTTCAATTCCTCTTCCTCGTTCCTTCCGTGCCCGTGTGGACGTCGAGGCGGTTTGCCTTGGGATAATGCTTCAGCATAAGACGGCGGCAGTTCATCTTCCGCAAACAGTTAACTTAATAAGCTTTTAATTACTAATTAAGCTTTAATTACTCAATCCACTTCCTTACCTTCAAAATGATGCACGCGGTGGGAAAGATGGGCGAAAATGTTGCGCTGGGGTTCAAACCCGTTCAGGGTTGGCATTGGGGTTGAGTCGATGGGAATTCGGGTTAAAACACGTGATGGACCTTAAATTAATTATTTAAATCTTAATTAAAATTAAATTAAATTAAAATTAAATTAAATTAAAATTAAAATTAAAATAAATTAAAATTAAAATTAAATTAAAATAAATTAAAATTAAAATTAAATTAAAATTAAAATTTTTGTTTTAACTTACTTGAATTGTTCGGAACAAAAGGACGCGTTGGATGTGGAAGCGAATGCGAAACACAGAACAATTTCCGAAAGTAGAAAACTCCCAGAAATCCAACAATGATCAAACCAACTGTGAACAATCCGAGCATTACTGAAATTATCAAAATAGCCATTCTAGAATTTAATAAAAACAGTTAATAAAATTATTTAGATAAGTAAATGTAGATTGTTTTTAATTGCTCCTGTTCGAAATGTTGAAATTTTAAAAGCTAACAATTGGTCATGTTTATCATTTTTCTTTAATTCTACAACTGTACCGCTGTGATTGTTTCTTCCTCATTCGTGTAGTTGGTGTAATTGGACAATTCTTGGTGGATTTGGAATTGAATTTGAGTGGTTTTGTTCAATTGACTCATTTGGTTCAATTCCTTCCGAGAATGATCCTTCAATTCCAAGAATGAGACCAGGGAAGAAAAGTGTCAAATTTCTCATAATTGCACAATTTAAACTATTTGACTTTAATAACTTTAACTTTAATTATATAACTTTAATTATAAATAGTGTTTTATAGTCAATTTCGGTATCTTTAACTTTGTATTTTTATAGCCAAGGTTTAAACTCTAAAGTAATACTATTAGTTAATTTGTGTAACAAAGTTCAAGATCGCTAAACTATTCGTTTGACAATGAGTACAACTACATGAGTTTATTGAGTATTTAATTAAGAGATTAAGAAGTTAGTGTATAGGAATAATAATGCAAATATTTTACTTATTGTCGAGTCCGATTTATTATAACATTAAAAAAGTTATAAAATCACACGCACTTCCACTTTCAAGGCGTCAGTTACAAACTTTCTAATAATTCTTTAATTTTATTGCTACGCTTTTCCTTATCTCATTCTTCATTCAATTCTCATAATTTAATTAAACTTTAATTTGATATTTTTAATAGTTAAGCTTATAGTGAAAAATAGTTAGTCTTTATATATGTAATTTTAATGCACGTTGGGAATATGATGAACAAATGAATTAGTAGCATTTGCCATTCAAATCATAATAATTTAAATGAACCAAGCTAGTGTTACATTAACTATTATTAAAGTTAGAGTTGAATTTCAATGCGAATGAAGAAATTAAGATTTTTATAATTGATTTATTCTAACTGATTGAAAGTCAGTGAGTTTCGGGTATTTATTAATTGGCAATCCAATTTGTACATTTTTGATTCCAATTGTGTTAATACATGTTAGGACTTTGGTAAATTAATACAGTATTGATAGGACTGATTGTTTAAAATATTTTTGACAGCTTAAATACACTTCTTAGAAAGTATATCTTATAGCATAATATGTTAACTACATGTTAACTTTAATTTCATTAAATATATACTAACTAAATGTAAGTAAGCTATACATGTATAATTTACATAAATATAAGGTTTAGTTGTAATAGAAAATGGAATATGAAAGCTATGAAATTTAATGAGTTGGCTGCAGAGGAATAGAAAAATGGGATCAAATTCTAATTAATTTTAATAAGCCAAAATACCAAATAACAACCATGGATTGCCATTTCATTGGCATTTAGAGCTAAAGTCGATACATCTCCCATTATTGATTTAATTAAAATATCAAGTTTGTTAAAGTTCACAACGCGGTAGTAAATATAAAAGCCATTGTTTAAATATTAGTTGTTTTAGGACAATTGTATTATTTGTGTAATTATCTTACAATTAAAGATTTTGGTATTACTTATAGGTTGGATTGAGATGTATCAAGTATATAGTTATTAGATCCTGGGTCATGTAATTAAAATAAGCTTTCATTTGCACTTTTTAAAGTCAATTACGATTGATTTGGCTTCCAATTCAAGTCAGTTTAGATTGTTTCACTAAATGATATTTATGAATGAGTTCAATGTTAATTGGACAGTTAAACTTATTAAAAGTTAATTAATTAATTAACTAGAAAGTTATATAAAACGATAAATTATAATACAAATCCAAACTAACACATTATATTTATGTTATAGCATTATAACTTGTGTAACATAAAATTACTTTAATTAACATTTATAAAATAAATAAATTAAATAACTGATAAAAAATTAAAGCATTTTCATATTTACATTATTTTACAAATGAAAACAAGTATGTTAAAAGATAGATTCCAAGTTATTAATGATTCTTGTTTTATAATGTGGATTCTATCTAGTATACTTTTTCGTTACAGTCTAGCAGATAAGGTAGACTAAATGTATACATAATTGGCTAAAGATATAATCGACTAATTAGGTTTAGTAATTATATAATTACAATATAATTATAATTAGGATATTAATTTCATGTATGATGAGAATTCTCAATTTAAGGGAAGATCTAATATAATACAGGGTGAGGCGTTCCATTTATTCATTTTGTGGATAAGCTTTGTATTTTCAATTAAAAACCCCATAATCAAGAGTAATTAGCATTAATCTATGTCCCCATTAAGAATCGGCCATATTGATCCCCTCTATGTCGACGGTTTTAGATATTTTAAGAGGCGGGGTCAGGATTCATTTAGCCAAAAAGTGTTTTTTGTTCATACATATGTGAAATCATCTTTATCTGTATGGGTTTCAACAAATTTTGATAAAACTCGAATATGTCTTTGATTTAGGGGGAATGATCAGTGATGAATTAATTTTGGTCTTCGATCTTTGTCAACAAAATTGAAGATGATATTAATATGCCAATAATGGATATAACGTTCTTGTCGGAAGAGCACTGAGCAGGCTGTCAACTTCTTTACTTAATTTCTTACCCATTTGGAATTTAATTGATATTATGTGAAAAATTAATGCAAAGAATGTTATCCAATTGAGTTCTAAGACGATATAATTAATATAAGCGGGAACTCTTGGTATGATATTTGGGGCCTGTAAAATGGAACGCCTTACCCCCTAACGTACATTTAAGGTTTAGGTTAAAATGATGATTCTTAGAATGTATAATTTAACACAGACGATCACTAGATGTAAATTACTAGAATTCATTATAAATACATTATTGGCAAAATCCGCACATTAAATGTAAAATAAATGTTTTAAGTAGAAACTGAAATCACAAAACAAAACAATTAAAGCCTTTCATTTTGGCTAGTTGAGAATTTGCGATAATTCGTGGGAAACTCGAAGTCTCCACAGCGTCATTCCCCCTCCGAATAAATTATTCCCGTTTTTCTCCACACCGCCCAGAACCAGCAGATAATTCGGGGTTGTGACCGAACTCGGCCCTTCACTTCCGCTGCTCCGTTCCATCAAATTCATTTCAATTGATTCTCCCACACTCGATCCGCCATAATTTGGATTCTCAAATGAGTTAATTCGCGAGTCCATCGAGACGTAATCTGAGGTTGAGTTGGGGATCCTTCCCCGACCATTATTGGTCGTAGAAAGAAGCTCAAACCGAACGGAGTTTGATTTCTTGATGGGAATGACGGAGACTTCGGTTTCGGAGTCGTCGCCTGGTGAGTCAATGGACATGGAAATTGGATGATATCCGCCGCTCTTTCGCCGACCGTTGTTGGGAACTCGCGAGGGCAAATCGCACAATTCTTCGTAAGAGTCGGACCGGGAGATTTGGGATGGATGAACGGCAGTTTTGTTTTTGAATATTGCGGGGAGCATTGCGACAGCTGGGAAGATCTTTGGATCGGGTTTTGTGCCATGGAATGTCAATCGTTCCCAGCTTTCGCTTCCTATAATTAAATTAATTAATTATTTATTTATTTTGGATTATTTTCACAATTTAACTTAATTGAATTTAACACAATTTATCTTAATTTAACTTATTTATTAATTTGACAATGAAAAAGGGTATTTATTGAAGAATTAAAGTTAATAATTAATAATTAGTTAAGTTAGCTAAAAGTTAATTCTTACTGAAATGAAATTTCCAAATGTCATCTGAAACTTTTCCATCTCGTTTTTCACCCCAAAGAAGGAACATTGATCCTAAGGCTTTTTCAGCTGAAGCTCCTTTAAGCGGTCCGGGTCCTTTCTTTTTGATTTCCTTCCACATTTTGGTCCGGATGTCATAGTGCCACAGGTCAGATCGGATTTCTAAATTCGTTGTACCCCCGAACACGTACAAACTTGTTCCGTCTATGACTGAGGAATGGCTATGGCGAGCAACTGGGCTGGTCGACATTAAAATCCAACTTTCTGTATCTGAAAATATTTAAGTTCACTTTGTTAATATTTCGTATAATTTAATTAATTAGAACCAATATTAAAAAGTTTGAAATGTTTAATAAAAGAAAGAATGAGAAGCTCAAACACTAACAGATAATTAAATAATTAAATAATTACTTACTGAAATGATAGGCCCAAAGATCAGCCAAAGATCCTCTTAAATCTCGATACCCTCCATGGATGTACATATATTGGCCATAGACAAATGCCGAATGACCCCTGCGACCTTCCGGTGTCAACCCTGAATTATTCACACTTCGTCTCCAGCTCCCATTCTGAAAATATTTACATTTTAATTGTTTGATTGACTTATCATGTAAAGAAGAAGATCCAAAAAGATCCAAATTCAAAATTGTATTAATTTGTTTCTAGTTTAAATTGTAATTGTAATTAACTTACAGAAATGTCAAATATCCAAACTGGAGCTTTTTTCTCCATTGTGATTTCTCCTCCGAACAAATAAAGTTTATTGTCATGTTCGACCATCGTGTGTTCGATGAGGGCCGGAGGTCCCGGAGTTTGACATTTCACTTCTTCCCAAGCTCCAGCTCCTAATTAATTTAATTAAACACTCACAATTATTTTAATCAACAATACAATAATTTTGAAATAATTAATTTAAAAATAAGAAAGACTATAAATCTGAATATAAATCCATTTAATCGTCAAAAATAAATAATTAAAATAATAAATCTTACGGAGATCCAGCCGCCAGAAGTCTTTAAAGAAGGACGTATTTTTTCCTCCATGGAGGTACAGGAATTGGCCTAAGAGACAAACTGCGTGTTTGCATCGCTTCGACGGCGTTTTTGTCTTCACCTTCACATTTGACCACATGTCGGGTGAAGGGGGATTCGGGTTGACAGGAACGGGAGTCCTCGGGAGACTCAATCAAAACCCATCAACTCCCCACAGTCAACATTATTGATTTTTATTTCTCCTCAGCGCAAAGATTATCCCGATGGGAGATCAACAAAATTCTCTCACGAACGCAAACAACGCCAACGTTCATTTTACTTTATTGGATTCTCACCCAATTTCTTAATGTTAAAGTTTAATTAATTTAATGGCCTTAATATATATTTTATTGCACTTATGAAAATTACTAAAATGAAATTTAGGGTTTTAAGTTTTAAATATGAAATTGTTAACTATTGAAAATAATTTTAGATTTTTTAAAGCGTATTTACTTTATTGCTCTGATGGCCATTTGCCAATTTCAGCCAAATTTATTTAACACGGAATTGATTTGGAATTTTACAGGATATTTACTATGTTTAATGTTTAGTATGTTCAAGTTGATATTTTTAGGATTTTATGTTTTTTAAATGACTCATTTTTAAATATAATTAATTGGTAATTACTAAATAGAACAGTTTGATTGATTTTAGAAAATGTCATTAAAATCATCATCATCAATATCTTCATAGTCGTCTTCATTTTCGTTCTCCATGAGCGACGCGTAAAAATTATGATTAACTCGAGTTTGAGTTCGAGGTTGTTGAGCCATTGCTTGACTAATACTTGGTAATTGCCCTGTTGATTGGCCTGATTGACCTGATTGACCCAATTGACCTCCTGAGTTCATGAGTTGGAATTCAAACAATGACATGATATTTTCCCTTCGGGTTTCCATGTCCCATTCTCTGTATGCCACATCTGCAGCGGACTCTTGGTCGTCCAAATCTTCATCATCGAGATCTTCCCATTCGTTGAGGAAGTCGTTCATTTGCTCGTCGATCTCGAGTCGTTCCGCGGTATCGTTCCTTGGTGTGGGCGGGGTGGCCGGCGGGGAAGGTCCTTCATCGTTCGGCTCTTGCTCTGAAACGGAAGTTTCTTCAGCCCAATATGGAGCAACATGGTCGATCAATTCAGTCCGATTCCGATTCATATTGTTGATAATGTAGCGAGCCGTCTGAAATTTTAATAATTAAAGCGTTAAATTATTTATTGTTTAATTTTTTGATTTGATTAATTTGATTTATTATTCTAAATTATAATTAATTAATGGATTTAATTGATCAATCAATTAAAATGTAATTTTGCTAACTTCGGCCTTCTCACTCGATCGGCTCAAACATCTTGGAGTTGGCGGATTTGAAAATTCATCCGGAGGAACGTCAAACATGTTGTTTAAATCTTCAGTTGAAAGCTCGCCCTTTTCCTTCTTCGCCGTTTCATTTTCGGCTTCTTCCTCTGCCAAATTGCGTAATTCTCTCAATGGAACATTGAATGCTCTCAAGGAGGTTAAAACCATCGGGTCCCTTAATGGCTCCTCTGATTAACAAAAACATTAATCTCAACAATTAAACACAATGAATTACAAATGAAACTTAAAAATGTTTAAAAAATTTTATTTAATTAATTATATTAATTAACTCACCAGTAATAGTTGGAGCATTGAAAATGGTATTTGGAATCCCTGGAGCTTCTGGAGGTGTGTCAGGTACCTGTACGACGTCTTGACGTCTGTATTGCAAGAGTAAATCAAGATTCGAAAAAGGCTGCGACCCAATTCCTTCTCCACAAGAATATCGCTCAACAACAAATAAATGATCAACCATTCGGTTGAGACGTCTTTGATTTTCTAAAATCGTTTGGCCAGTTTTTTTCAATTCGTTGAGTTCATCTCGAAGCTTACGCATTTCACTAAAAAAATTAATAACAATTAATTTAACTAAATTAATTTTCATTATTGTTAATTATTTTTAATTTAGTTATTTTATTAATTTTCATTTAGATAATTATTTTTAAAAAGAGTTACTTATAAATTCCTAAACTGTTTAATTAAAAAATGTATTGTAACCTTTCACTAAGCAATTGATGAGCTCTTTGGAATGAAACACTTGATGGTGCCGGTGGTGGCAATGTTGTCGGATAATAATACGGTCTTGACGGGAACGACGGAACTTCACGACGATTCCTATCGTTATCCGCATAAAGACTTGACGTTCTTTCTCGTTCACTTCGAGGATTTCCGAAGTTGGTCGAAGAAAAGGGTGCAAATCGATTTGTTCCACCCCTTGGCATAAGGGGTGAAACAAATGAGAGAAGCCCTTGGCGAATGTCCCACATTTCATGACGGAACTCGTCAATCGTCATTGCCCTGATGGGAGCATTGGATTCGTCCCCATTGAGGTCCATTGCGTCGCCTCTGAACATTTTTTGATATTAAACCTTTAATTTAATTTACTAACCGAAGGTTCTAATAATTAGACTTCAATTATTGAGAATTTGATGCTTTCTATAACTCGACTTCCGACATTCAATTTTACTTAAGTTTTCTTTCTTAGCTTTGGCAAAGTTTTATTCTGTATGAAATTCCTTAGGTGATTTTTGCAAGGATTTTTGCAAGGATTTATGATAGTAAATGATATTAGAGATGATATGAATTTTATATATTATGGGAAATGAACAAAGGATTATAGATGTTTAATGAGTGATTTTAATTTTTATTTAAAATTATCCAACAATTAATTTTTTTTTCTTATTTACTTAATTTAATAGGCAAGTATAGTTGCACAAGTTGCAGTCGTTAATAATACATCTGGTCGCATTATTAATGATATTTGAATACATGTTCATTATTGAATTGTAAGACATCTTATATGTATAGGTTTTAATATCCTTACGGCACTTTTAAATATTTAATTTTAGTATATAAGGTAAGCGTGTTTGACTATTTATATGTAAATACATGAGAATTATAGACACATTTGAGTCTAATTGTAAGAACAGCAAACACTTACAATTAATTATTGATTTATACTTTTAGGGAGTTTGTGGATTTATAATTGTTAATTATTAATTGTTATAAATGATCATTATTGATTATTGATATCTATATAATATGTAATATGCCTATATAATATGTATATATAGCTGAATTTATAGCTTTTGTGTTCAAAATATTTATGTTGTGATATATTGACTGATATTGTTAATTTTGTTGAACTTTTCCTTTGTATGTTAAGTTGATAATCCATGGGTTTGTTTAACCTTAAAAATCGAATCAAATTAGTTTTCAAAAATGAATAACATTTACTAATAATGTTATTTAAATATTAATGACTAGATTAAGTTAAATGGTAACTTCATTCAAATTCTTCACAGAACAAATACTAAAAAAACTTTAATTGACTCACAAAATGGAACCTAACTTGATTTATAATTACAATAGGTTAAAGTTAATTAATTACTTTTAAGTTTTTAAACTTAATGCATAAAACGTGCAGACAACTTGAGAGCATTTGACAAAAATTGAGTAAATTGTTACATTTAATACAAGACTCTTCACAAAATACATTGATGGTAAAATAACAAAATGAGCTAAAGCCTTAAATGTTCCCATTCACACACAATTAAGATTTTTCTTCACAGAGAGTCAAACAATCCTCTATTATAATTACAATAGTTAAATCAGAAAAACAATACAAGTACAATACACTTAATACATAGTGTAAGTTAGGTTCATATAGTCATAATATGTAATTTAGTATTCTTAAGTTGATTAAATTAGATTTTGGTGGCTTTAATATTTTAAATGTATATTAATTAAAATAAAGAGCTTGGTTTGAATTTAAGGGAAGACTAGACTTATAGTTATTTTTGTTCAATTTCTCATTAATTCCTCTTTGTTAAAGTTATATAAAAAGGCAGTTGGTGTCAGAATTGTTTGGTCCTTTTTTTAACTTTACTTTTTGGATTTTTTCCCTTCGTGTTTTTTCTTTTCTTTTTTCTTTTCCTTTTTTCCTTCAGGTTTTTCCTTCTTTTCTTCTGGATTGGCTTTCTTTTCCATTGGAGTTTCTTTCTTTAATTCAACTGGAGTTTCATTTTTGATTTCGGATAAAACTTCAACTTTGGTTTCAGCTGGATATTCAACTTTAATTTCAGCTGGAACTTCAATTTTAACTTCAGCTGGAGCTTCATTTTTAATTTCAGCTGGAGCTTCATTTTTAATTTCAGCTGGAGCTTCATTTTTAATTTCAGCTGAAGCTTCAATTTTTATCTCAGCTGCAGGTTCCGGTGTCGCACGTGCGGTTTCTTCTTTCATTGTTTCTAAACTTTTCTCATTTTTTGATTCTTCGTCTTTGAGAGCTTTGAGCATTTCTTTCCTTTCGTTTTGTAGAGCTCTGCAGAGATTCGTCATTTTATCCAAACCTTCTTCAGCTTTCTTCATGTCCTCTGTAATATGATACAATAAATTGATTATAATTTTAAGTAAAATGAATATTGAATTTCTCATTTAATTAACTATTAAAAACAATGTGAGCTCAAGTCTCAAGTTTCAATTATTTCAATTAAGCATACCTTGCATTTGCATATGGTTTTTCCGCATTTTCTGTAAATTTTTGTCACTTTCTTCCCATCGGCTCTGCCATTTGAAACTCTCAAGTTCAAGTTCCTTAGTTCTTGTGGTCACCTGAGACATCAAAAATGAAAAAGTCAAATGAATGTTTTGTATATTTGTAAATGTTTAAGTAAATCTTTTAATTTTCAGGATAAATCAATTGATTGATTGAGCTTTGGGAGTTTTGATAGTTAATTTAATTTAATTACAAACCTTATTCATTTCTCGTTTAAAGTCATCATAAGCTGAATTGGTTTCCTTGAGGGCTCGTTGCAATCCGGAGAATTTCTCATCGTAGTTTTGAATGAGAACTCGAAGGCTTTCTTCGGTCGCTTTGGCTTCCTTCAGATGTTCGCGACTGCTGACAAGGGCCGAAGCGAGTTGTTGCATTTCACCATACAATTTCTCTTTCTCTTCTGCGTTCTTCAACCTCAGAGCAGAAAGGTCAGTTTTGGTGGCAAGAAGAACGGCGTTGGTGTCGTCCAATGCCGTTTGTAAAATCTTTTAAAAATTAAAAATTACTAATTATGGGACTTTATAATTTAGATAACTCGATGACTCGATCAATGTGACTAAATGTAAGATATATAAAATACTATTTAAATCATTACCTTTTCTCTTTGGTCGTAATGGTCTTTGAGTATTGCAATCTTTTTGGCCAATTCTTCATTTTCTTTTTTGACCTTTTAAAATTAATATTTATCATTTTAATATACAAAATAGCTTAAAATTAATTGGTAGGTCTGTGACGTCTGTGAATGTCAATTTGGATTTATGTATTAACTAACACAAGTTTGAATTCGAATTATTTTTTAAAGAATTTACACAAACCTTCATGCTTTCGGTGGTGATCGATGCAAGATTCTCGTTGATATTTTTCATAAATCCCATGTTGTTTTGAACTTCCAAAGCAAGTTCCTTCCCCTTTTGATTCGCTTCATGAATTTTGGCCGAACTCTCTGCCTTCAAAATCACATGCGCCAAAATAATTATTTAATAAGAAACAAATAATTAATAAAACACAAATATAAATTCGATGTCTTTCATAATATATGCGAATTCTTAAATACCTTGATGAATTTATTTTGCTTTTGCAATTCTCTACAGAGAGCCTCAAGCCGGTCTTTCATATTGTTTGACTTATTCAAATCCGACGTCATGTTTTTGATCTTCATTTCCATTTGTTTAACGTCCGACTAAGAAATTAAAATTTATAATTTGTAAGAATTATTTAAACTATTAAACTAAACAGAACAATGTGTCCGAATTGTTAACATATTATTCAAATTCGATCATCGTCTCTCTCTACTTCTACATGGATGCATCATGTAAAGTTTGTTCAATAAAAATAATCCATTAAAAGTTAATTACTTTAAGCCCCTTGTTCTCCTTTTGAAGAGCCTTTTCCACATTCTTCTGCTCATTGGTAATCCCCGTTGAACTCATATCGGTAATTTGAGAACCGAACCCGTATCAATTTCAACCCCTATTTGTTTACTACGATAATGATAGTGCTAAATTGAAAAAAGTCAATGATCTAATTGAACTTGAAAAGATTTGCAGATTTACATGATCTTTAAATCAAATGACGAATTTTTGTTAAATTTCCGATCTAATCTTCCCGATTTTGGAACTTTTGGATTTTAGCGGAGAACACGGAAATGAATGGAGAGAGATGAAGGATATGACGAAGGATGTGTGGGGAAATGAATGGGAGAATTCGCAGGTTCGGGAGATGTTCGAAGGAGATGCGAAAAAAGATTTGAGCTCTAAATGTTGTGGAGCTTCGCCGCGGAAGTTCCGTTTTCATCTAATCATTCGTCAGCCAGCGACGTCAGTAAAAACTCTTCGGGGAGCTGCGCAGAGAAACATTTTAAATTGCAATTTAAATTAAAAGAAACTCAATTACAGTTCAGTCCGAGTTCAGAATAAAACAATAAGTTTAGTAAAATAAGTTTAAAAGTTGAATTGTATTAAAATTAGACTTATAGGCCGGTTTGGGCAATAAGGGATTTAACAGCCGTTTGGACAATGAACCGGTGGTTAAATTCACCGTTAAAACTGATAATGAAGCTTAAATCAATTAGTTTAATTGTAGTCCTCTTATTTATTACAACTTGTGATACTGTTGATCGGAGTAAGTTCAGGACTTGTGATCAGACTGGATTCTGCAAGTAAGATTTTTTAATATTAATTTAGCATTTTTATAAAAATATTTAAAACAGTATTGTAGATATAATTTACATATTAGACATATATGAGATATTACATAACATTTGGCAACTTTCTTAATTGCTGATTAATTGTGACATAATGTATTTATTTAGACGTCAGAGACATGTTGCGGAAGGGTCAAGTAAATATGAAGTGAAGCTCCATCAAGGCAACGTCTTTTCCTCAAGTGTCGAGTTCCCAATGACCAACAAGGAGGTCGGAGTTGAATTCCAACTTCAGGTCATTGCAATGGAAGACGGAGCGTTTCGAATGAAAATGGTCGAAACTGCTCCGATCGCATCGCGTTATGAAGTTCAACATGCTCTCTTATCTACGCTCAATTATGGAAAGTAAGTGCTATAATTGAATAATAATATTTAAATTATAAGAGCTAAATTATAATCATTCTTTAACGATAATTGTAATAAATCATTTCATATTGTATTGTTTTATTAGGATCGAAGTCGACAAATCTGATACATTTTGGAGTATCAAAAGTGGAGTGAACGAAGCGAGAATTTACGGCCCATCCTTCAAAGCCGAATTTTTCGCCAATGGCCAACTCGTCACGGTGTTCAATGGAAGAGAAACACTTAAATACGAACATTTAAGAAGGAAACCTGACGTGTAAACTCATAATACTTAAATACTTAATATTTAAATTACACTATAAGATAAGTTTTAATAAAAACATCTCATATTCCTACGATTAATGAAAGAATTCGTCCTAATTATTATAAGTTACTATTTTTTTAATTATTTAATTATAATAAATTAAAAGGAACGACGAAGTGAAAGAAGAAAATGAAAATGAAGATGTTCCTCCACATCAACCAGAACCTTCAATGTGGGAAGAGAGTTTTGGAAGTCATTCGGATCACAAACCACGAGGACCTGAATCAATCGGAGTTGACGTTGATTTCCCACTTTCAAGAAATCTATTTGGAATCCCCGAACATGCTGATTCATTTAAATTGAAAGATACAAGGTAAAAGTTAATTAAATTGATTTTAAAAAATCTTCTAAATTATTAAAAACAAAAAACAAACATCAACTATTTAATTTATTCAATAAGAATTTTTTGTAACAATATTTTCTTTTATGTTCAGAGATAAAGAACCTTATCGTCTTTTCAACTTGGATGTTTTCGAGTACGAGCTTGAAAATGGGATGGCTTTATATGGATCTGTACCTTATTTGATTGCTCACAGGTAATAAATTAATATTTGTCATTATATCATTATTGCAATAATTCTTGCATATAAAATGTAAAAGAAAGCTTACTTAAAATTAGTTTTTTATATAATTTTCATCAATTTGTGCATATTTGTCTTAATATTTATATTGGTTAACTTATTTAAACTTGAAATTGTGATTAACTTTAGTGAGAAAAACACGGTTGGAGTTGTTTGGCTCAATGCTGCAGAAATGTGGATTGACATCGACATTGGCGGTGGTGGGAATTTGGTCGATTCGCTCGTCAATTTAGTTGGAGGTAATATTGGATTTTGTAATTTATGATTCGATGATTATTTAATCACAATTAAAACATCGAATATCAATGCTATTATCAATTACCTATATATTTTTTATTTATTATAATAATTATCATAATTAGCCGGAAAGGAAGAGAAAGTTGGAAAAACTCGATGGATGGCCGAAGCTGGAATTTTCGATTTTTTCGTCCTTATGGGCTCAACCCCAATGGATGTATTCCGCCAGTATGGAAAAATAGCCGGAAACACTCCGCTTCCTCAAGTAAAGCTATTCAATATTTATTTCTACAAAATACCTTAAAAATCAATGAATTATTTTGGCCTTATAAAAATTCAAATCTTTAATGTTTTTTCAGAGATTTGGAATTGCTTATCACCAATGTCGATGGAATTACAATGACGAGGAAGACGTGAGGAATGTCGATGAAGGATTTGATAAGTACGACATTCCATATGATACACTTTGGCTTGATATTGAACACACCGACGGGAAAAAGTTTGTTTTATAAAATCACTTTAATCAATTGTTGAATTTCATTTTATCTAAAGATTTAAAGTTAATATAAATATGTAATTGTATGTATCACACATTTAATTTCATATTTTTTAAATAAAGATACTTCACTTGGGATAAACACAAGTTCCCAAATCCAATTGAAATGATTCAAAATATCAGCGCCAAAGGTCGTAAAATGATCACAATCATCGATCCACACATTAAGAGAGATTCTGGATATTTTATACACGAAGACGCCCTTGCACAAGATCTTTATGTGAAAGACCACAATGGGAAAATATATGAAGGTCAGATTATGCAAAACACCATTCACAATTGACCTAAGTACCTACTTCCTAAAATGTGTATTTAATTTTTAAGATGATTAATTTTAAATTTCAGGTTGGTGTTGGCCCGGGTCTTCCTCATATCTTGATTTCTTCGATCCAAAAGTGCGGGATTATTGGGCAAATCAATTTGCTTTGGACAAATATGAATCCACTCTTGATCTCTACACCTGGAATGACATGAATGAACCTTCGGTCTTCAGCGGCCCAGAAGTCAACATGCCAAAAGACAATTTGCATTTTGGAAATGTTGAAAATCGAGCAGTTCACAATTTATATGGTTTAGTTCATGTGAGATTATCTTTCCTATTATCATGTTCTATTAATCATGTCAATTAAGCCTAATTACTAATTAATGTTATTTATTACAAATAACAGTTAGATGATTTGAACTACTAATTTAAATTATAATTTACAGGTTATGGCGACTCACCAAGGACAGATGCAAAGATCTGAAAATCATCTTCGTCCTTTTATTCTCACCCGATCTCATTTCATTGGAACTCAACGATACGCAGCTGTTTGGACCGGAGACAACATGGCAAATTGGGATCATTTAAGAGCTACAATTCCAATGTGCCTTTCATTGTCCGTTGTAGGAATTTCACATTGTGGGGCGGATATTGGTGGGTTTTTCCATAACCCAGATCCTGAATTACTTCTCAGGTGGTATCAGGTAAATGTCATTCTTAATTATAATATTTAACCTTGTATTTAATTAATGTTCGGGCTTTTTATTTACTGTTAATTTTTTCTCAGGCTGCAGTTTTCCAACCTTTTATGAGAGCTCATGCTCATATTGAAACCAAACGAAGGGAACCTTGGCTCTTTGGAGATCATACAACATCTCTTATAAGATCCGCTGTGCGGAAACGTTATGCTCTGCTTCCTTATTGGTTTGTATTTTATTCAATTAAAATATAATTAAAAGATATTTAAGTTATTTAGCTTTAATAATTTAGTAATTGAAAATAATCTTTAAAATCCGGATAGCACCTGTGTTGCTTCTATTTATGATGCACTTCAATTTTTTCACTCCGCTAAATTAAAAATCAAGTGTTATATAATTCCTTTGAAATTATTTGAAGGAATAAATAACATTTGAAACATTTAAAGATAATTAATTATAGTTAAACCTCAAATTCTAACATTGGAGTGTGTTTAAATATAGGAAATTGGTCGGGGTAACCATGTTGAGACAAAAAACGGGCACATGTGCCCCAAAAAGGGCACATTGAACACCCAAATGTGCCCACATAAGGGTGCATTGAACCCAAACAAGATTATATTGTTTTAACTAATAATTAAATTTAAACGTGGCATTTTCTATGTTTCGACCATTTTGATCTTACAAATTGAGGGAAATTACAAAAGGACTTGATTAGTTGTAAGCCACACCACCTTTGGTATACTCTATTTCAACCAACGTGTATTCAGATGAGCAAGGTTAGCTTAGGCTAGATAAGCGATATTATTCAAGCTTATTGTTAATATAAATTAAATGGATTTTAATGTTTTTCGATATTTTTAATGTGCCCATATATGGGCCCTTTCTTGGCACATTTTAACATTTTTCAAGGCACATGTTCCCGTTATAGGGTTCAATGTTACCATTTTGGGTTTGTGTGCCCGATTTCTAACATGTGCCCCCTTATTTTTAGGGTCCCAATATGCCCTTTTTGGGGTTCAATGTGCCCGTTTTTTGTCCCAACATGGTTAGCCCAACCTAGGAAATTTAATAAATTACTTTATTTTTAAAGGTATACATTGTTTTACGAAAATGAGAAAACCGGAGTTCCTCCAATGCGACCACTTTGGACAGAATTCCCTGGAGATGTTAAAAGCTTTTCTGTCGAAGATGAACATTTGGTCGGATCGGCTTTGTTGGTTCATCCCGTGATGGAACAAGCAGCCACGAAAGTCTCCGTGTATTTACCTCAATCAATTTGGTATAATTTCTACACTTATGAGAAATACGAACCAGGAACTCACACCATTGCCGTTCAAGAAGACACCGTAAATTACTTTTTTATTTTCATTAACTAAAAATTAATTTATCATCGTTATTTTATATTCCTAATATTCTCAATTTCTTTCATGTCAGTTAATTTTAATATTGGATATATTTTTCAATGATAGATCCCCGTGTTCCAACGAGCTGACACAATCATTCCAACGAAACAAAGAATTCGTCGAGCGTCGTCGCTAATGAAAAACGATCCTTATACTCTCTTTGTGGCTCTTGATGGAAAAGTATTTAAATAATAAATTATATTTTATCGGGGATTCTAGTACAGATATATTATTTGTATATTATGTATTATTTTGACTGTATATTATTTATTCCAAAGTGTTAATTTTTAATTTAATATTTTAATTCTTAAATCGATTTTAACGAACTTTTGTTTATCTTTAGCAAACAGCCAAAGGAACTCTTTATGTCGATGATGGCGAAACTTTCGAATATAAGAATGGAGCTTATATTGAGATTGACTTTGATTTTAAGGATAATCAACTTAAAGCAACGTAATTTTTTAGTATTTCTGAAACCCATTAACATTAATTAAAATCTATCAATGCTTAATAAATTCATGTGAAGTATGGTTAATATTATTTAATTTTATTAATGAATGTCATGTTTTAGTGTTTTGAATCCTGGAAATACATTTTCGACTCAAGAATGGATTGAAAGAGTTGTTATTATTGGATTTAATTCCAAGGCCAAGAAAATCGAAATCACCGCAGATTGTAATTTTACATAATTTCGTATAGCTAAATAATCACATTATTTAGCACTCTCTGTTGTTTATTTTTTATTAATTGCTTTGTTTCTTAAATAGCTGGAAGACAAGAGCTTGAATTTGGCAAGGAAATGTCAACGCCACTCGTAATTCGGAAACCAGGTGTGAAGATCTCTGAAGATTGGAAGCTCACCATCATCGTCTAATCAAATTCTCGTTCTTTGTACAAGTCAATCATGTTTGTTGTACGAAGTGAGTACCAAGTCCTATTTTTTCCATTGTTAAGTATTTAATTTTCAATTTAATCAGCTAAAAATATTTAATATTCAGAAATAGTTGTGATTTCAAATTATTTAAAACGTGTAAATGATAGATATTCTTAAATTACTGTTGGAATTAAATTCACTGGAAAATATTCAATAATGTCAATTTATGTTTGTATATTTTATTAGAAACCGCTTTTAAATTTGAAATAGACATCGAATAAAAGTTGAATTATGTATTAATTCTTGTTAAATTATTAAGCATTTTTATTGTATTGTTCTTTCAGAGGCTTCAATGCTCATTGCATTGCGCCACCTGTGTGTATTATCATACATTTAATTGCCATATAATTTTTAATGCATTATCAAACAAAATTTTCATTTATAGGCGGTGTAAAATAAAACATGTGTTCATTATAGCTTTTAAGATTCTAGATTTTAGGTTATGTTAAGTTAAACGTTTCAATTGCTTTTTAAACTTTTGTTAATTCATTAATGGACATGTAAATTTTGAAATAACTTATTATTAGTTTAAGGTTCAAAATTTCACATTATAATTTAATTAAATCAACTTTGTAAAAATGGGCTGCACTTCGGTAAGTGTTCAGTTTTTTTCTTTATGGAGCTTTCAAATTATTACCTGTGAAAGAAAACTACCAGGTTTCTCGGAAAGTTCTGATATTTTTTAGTTTTTGGTATACATTTGTATAAATTTTACATTGCTAGCCTTAAACCTGCTAAATGCTAAAAATATATAATGACTACTCTTTAATTCATTAAATTTAAAACATGATTAACCATTTTGAGTGACTAAAAATTCCGAATCATATATAAATACAATTACAAAACATATACGAAGATATAGGATTTATATATTTTGTAATTGTATTTATAATTGATTCGCTAGTTTTAGTCACTCAAAATGGTAAATTATGCATTAAATTTAATGAATTTAAGAGTGGTTAGTATATTTTTAACATTTAGTAGGTTTAAGACTAACAATATCAATTCGCACATACATATTCCAAAAAATATCAGAACTTTCCGAGCAACCAGGTATATATTTCAAAAATTCCGATTATAAAATAATTGTACGTTTATATTTATTATACTTTGGCGTGTAAACTCAATTTATCTTTATTTTACAGTCAAAGTCTCTCCGCAGTTATGCCGCTATTGAAGAAATCCTCCACGTTCCACCGCCACCAACAATTGTGGAAAAAGCCATTGCTCCTTTGAAGAAATCAAGGCGAGATGGTAAATTGTTAACTTACATTGGAAAGACCGAAAGTATTCTAGAATTTATAATATCAATTTTTGCATTTTCTAATAAAGTAATAAGAATAGAAAATTAATTTCAATTAATTTAATTTTAATTCAGATGGAGATTTTTCAAGCGGAGGGAGCACCAGCGGAACTCCAAAACCCCGCTGCCATCCAATTCCTTTACACCAAGTGTCAAATTCAGAAAATCTCTCTCTGATGAATGTAAAAACCCAGAACTTTTGTTCTCACGACGAAATCCACGAACTTCCTAAAGTCTCTTCATCTTACAATAGATTAACTCAACATTACGCTCCTTTCCATTACAAGCTCATCGATGGTCGCTCCGACTCCCAATACGAAATGACCAGCTACAAGTCGAGTGAACCAGAAAGCGAAACTTCATCGTCCCAAACAGCCGAAAGTTCTTCAGATAGTAAAACCACAACCGGAGAAGAAGCCGAGTTTGAAGATCTTGTTGGTAAAAGGGAAAGGGACAGAGAAAGAATAAATATACAAAATATTTCCTCGGTTTCTTCTCGGTCTTTTCGGGGATTCCCGGAATTCGGGAAAAGAGTAAGCGTGGAAGAAATTGAAAAGAAAATTAAAGATTTGGAACATTGTGAAGAAATGAAAACCCTCGAGATTGAAAATGAAACTTTGAAACTTCGCCTGCTGGAAATGGAACGATTGAAGCATCTTGAAGAAGAAAACAAAATGCTTAAATTGAAATTAGCCAAAGATGAAAAAGAGAAATCTATGGGCGATTTATTATTAAAAACATCCAAAACCTTAAATCAAGTCAATTTATCTAAAGCCGAAATCATCCCAGTTCAAATTAAAAAAGAAGTCGAAGATGAATTAAAAATAATGTTTTTTAATTCTACAATTTTTGAAGAATTAAAAGGTCTCAATTCTCCTTCTGAAAAATCAAAAAAAAAAAACTCAAAAGAAAATGAATCAAAATATTTCCCAGTTGAAAAACAAGAAGAATTGAAAAAACCCAATAAAAAGAAATCTAATCCAAATTCCCGTCATGTAAATAATGAAATAATTGATATCGAAACTCCAGGATTCCACGATAAAGGTGAAAATCCGATGGAGTTTTCTTACATTGAGCCTTGTGATATGTTCGACGGGGATTTTTCCTCAGGAAGTTTTTTCATTTTTGACTCGTCGAATAATAACAACAACAACAACAACAACGGGACGTTCAATTTCCATTCTGGATGTCCTCACAATAATTTCATGAATGATTCAGAAGCTTCACAAATCTTTAACATGTTTGACCAACAAAATGAATTCTCTTTTATGTCACAATTTCCTCGTCCTCATCAACCCAATCCTCAGTTTTCAAATCCAGAATCGACCAATCGTTTCTTCGACCATCCTTACGAATATCCAAATTACCAATTCCATGTTCATTCCAATGTGCAAATTGATGATAACTGCGAAGATTACAAAAATTGTGAAGGAAAGAAACAAGACGATCAAAATGAATTCATTAAAATTAAAAATGAAGATCAGTCTTTTAAATTGCTAGATTCAAGTTTGAGACGTCCTGATCAAAAATCTTCAAATGAAATTAATTTTTACCAATTCAAAGAACCATCAAACGATTCGGATCAAGTTTTGAATACTAAAAAAGAAGAGAAGTTAAAAAGAGAAGTTCATGAAAAACCTAAACCGCCAGATTTCTCTCTTTTTAAAGGTGAAGTGAAGAGGAGGAAAAGCAAAAAGGAAATCGTGACAAGTGAAGAAGAATTGTGCCAATGTGGAGGACGCGGAAGCGGAGACAATGCATTTAACAGGAATGCAATTCCAGATCCAAAACCTTTAAATCAAACTCGTAAAGATTTGGATCAAGTTAACGAAGAAATTAAAGTCAAATCTGTAAAATCACCTGAAATTAAACCACCAAAAGACACACTTGAATTGAAACCAGAATTAGTGGACGAGGAAAGCGAAAGAGAATCTGTGAGAGTAAAACGGAACACTTATGAGAATTATCCTCGGATTATTTTAGAAGAAATTGAATATTACGATTCGGACGTTTCTTATTACACATCCACAGACGTTTACAAAGTGAAGAACAAAAAGTTTAGCAGAATTAAGCCGATCATTGTCAAACGGGAAGATGAGGAAAAAGAAGAAACAAGTCAAGATCTGAACGAAGTTATTGAAATGATCAATCGGAGACAAAATTCTTACCAAAATTCTTACGATGAGCTTCATCCGAATCCGATGCCAGAAGAATCCAAACATCCGTCGATGCCTCCTCAGCTCAAAGACTTGAAAACCCAATTTGGGGCTAAGAACTTAAACAGTGATGATAAATGGACCAGGATGAGTTTGGGTCTCCGGAGCGAACCCCCAAGATCGAAAATCAACGTGGATCAACAATTGAAAAAAGGATTTAAGAATTTGCAAGATTTGGAAATTGCAGCAGACGCGGATTTGAGTAATAAATCAAAATATTTCAATGGAAATCGACCGCATAAAACTTACAATCCAAAAGTTTCCCATTCTTTTCCTAAAGCTGAATTCCCCAAAGAAGTAAAGAAGAAATTGAAGATCAAAGGACTGAAAAACTTCATACAGCATCGTGGGCGTTTCAGTCCGACCTGGGTCAAAGAATTTCCCTGCAAGTCCCGATTCCATCCCGATAATTATATTTATGAACGCGAAGGTCCCAACAAACCCCCGACGCTTCACACCGAAGGGATCAAAGCAAATTGTAAGAAATCTGGCAAATGTGACACTTGTGGAATTTACAATGAGAACATTTGCACTTTTTGTCACAGATGCCCCGGGGACTGCGCGTGTCCTCCCATTCCCTCGTTTATGAACAATGGTTGGGAAGACGCGATCAATTTGCTAAAAAATATGGGGAAGAAAGACGAAGAGATCCACAAAGTGACGCCGCATTGCGACCAAGACCAACCGATTGGCAAAAGCGACTCGAAATTGCGATATGATCGGATGACCAAAAAAGAAGGAATTAATGAAGCCGTGAATCAGGCCAAAGCAGCAGCTGAACAAGGAATGGGTCAACAACCTTATCCTTACCCGGGTTACCCGTACAGTTATCCTTACCCGAGTTACCCGTATCCTTATTATCCGATCCCGCCACCACCACCGATGTATCCTGGTTATGGATATCCGTATCCTGGATATGGCGGGTATCCGAATTACTACCCGCAATCTCAACCGCAGCCGGAAGAGAAGCCGAAGGTGATCAACAATGAAACCATCAACTCAATCCCGGATGACCTTGTGAACAAGGATTTGAAGTTCTTTAAGAATTGTAGGATAATTAGGAGCGAGGTTAATCATGATTATTATCCTTCGAAAAAAGTGAGTGTAGAGCCATTGGATGGGTCGGCTAGGTTTACTACAAGTTGATTAATGCTAAATACTTAATAATTTAATTTAATTTAATTTAATTTAACATGATTAAAATTCAATGTTTATAAAATGGCCTACTTATTTACGACGAGAACAAAGATGTTAGAAGTTGGAGAAAGTTCGTCTTTGGGGAAAGTGTTTGGAATTATTACAATGGCAAGTCGGTAGTGTTTTCACCTCTTATCAATGCACACACGTAATTAATAATTTTTTTAATTGGGATTTATAGTTAACTAATAATACGTTCTTCGCATTATGTAAGATTATTGTTTTAAGTACAATTAGGGTCTCACTCAATTATGAAAAATGTTTAGTTGTTTGTATTTACGTAATTAACATTTATTGAGAAACCCGTTTTCTCTTTTCATTTTCTCTTTGGGGAAAGCAAATTTCACTAATCCGTCCTTCTTCGACAAACTTCTCCCCATCCAACTGACATTGAGTGAGTGACCTTTGACTTCATACAGACCCTGGTAAGTTTTCAATGACAATCTATTTAACTCTAATTAATTGTAATTATATGTTAAATTGGGAAAAAATCTCTCGGTATTTAACATTTTTTGTCGGGCATAGCATGGGCATAATCATTCGATATTTATTTGCTCAAAACATTTCAACTCTTATGAGAATGAGTTTTATTTAATGTAAAATGTAATCTTATAAAATATAAATAGATTAAATGTTTAAATGCAAAGTTAACTAATTATGAACTAATTTTTGTAATTTTCTGGAAAATTGAATAACATAATATTTTCTGACAAAAATCGAATATAAAGAACAATACATAAAAATGCAAGAGGTTGACACATAAAAATAAATGTAATTAGGTTTTTTCCGGAATTCCTAATTTACGTTTTCTATCTCGATCCTCTTTGATGAGCTTAAGGATTCTTGTTCTGAAGTTTGGGTCAATTTCAATCCTTCTCAGCGTGTTCCACTTCTTCTCTTCATCCGCCTTCATTCCGTCAAAGAGTTTAATGAGGAGACGTTCTTTAGAATTCAACGTGGGCGGAGGGATCCCCTTGTACTCGTGACCAACCTCGTCTTCATTTTCATCCAATTCCAAATTATCCCTCATGAGCCACCAAGGTCGCCGGCTGAAACCCGTCACTCGTCGTTTCTCTTTCAAATGGTTAAGGATGAGTCTAATTAAGTAATTCGTCCAAGCTATGAGGAAAATATGGAGAACTAAACTGGATACTGAGATTATAGACCAAAGGTACATGGAAAATCTTTCTCTTTTTTCAATTTTTTCTGAACAACTCTAAAAAAATAAATAAGATTAACAAAGGAGTATTAATATTTTATAATTACTACATTTACACAAATTATTGTAGTGGTTGTTAACTAATAAACTCACAAATTCCCAAATTAACGGCTTCAAAACGTCTGCTCCTTCAGAGGTCAATTCAGTAGCCACTGAGAAGTTTGATTTGAGTAAATTAATGCAAGCCGACTTTTGTTTTCTCCGACAACAACTCCGAGGAATTCGCTTGTAACTTGTGAGAAACCAATCTCTAAAATCTTCATGTCCACAGCATTTCAACTATACATTGCAAATTGTAATTGTAAGATTAGATATAGGATAATGAATTTTAAAATATAGAAATAACATTGGCTATTATGTAATTAAAGAATTTTTAAAGTTTAAACCTTAATTTAATGATGCATTATCTATTATATGATAATAATGATTTTTATAGTGAAAAATAAGCATCGCCAATTGTAACCTCTCGTTGCATTGTATTCCAGAAAAAGAAGTCTCTCGATTTCTTATACTTTTTAGAATGCCAACTTTTCGTCCTTATTTTATTGTTTGCTGCTAATTCCTCAATGGATCGATTGAGACTAAATGACTGGGCTTCTGCATAAAAAATGTTAATGAAAGATTGTTCCGACCGTCCAATGTGAGTCGTTGTGGTTGAGAATGAAATGATTGATCCCAGATAAAGCCCGAAGACAACGAGGAGAAAGTTTTTATACTGAATATAAATTAAAATCACAATTAAACTATTTAATCAAAACTCTAATTATTCTAATAGATCATAAAAATATTAAATTTGATTTAAATGATATTCAGTGAAACTTTACAGCAACGAAAAAGGTACGAATTCCGAACAAGAGGGCTACAATCCCAATGACACCAGTTAGAATTTCGACAACTCCAGCTCCAATTGAACACAAACAGGCAAACTTGTACGAACTGAATTGGAGTTGGAAATCGAGGTAGAAATCTTCTCTGGGTTCCTTGCTAGACAAAAAGTCTGTTAAGACAATGACTCCAATTCCCAAGAGCTAAAATGCAATATCAATATCCCTTTAGATTTTAAAATGTCAAATTATTTTACTTTAAAATCGGAATTTCTATTTTACAATATAGAAGACGTTGACGAGAATGTATAGTTTGACAACTGCGTGAAAGATGTACGATCCAGATTTCTCACTCATTTAACACATTTAACTCTAGAAAAGAACTGCACATCTTTTGATTGTTGTTCAAAGCAATGTTGTTGCCTTCAGTCTCCATCAATTTTTACCTCAAAATTTTTTTAAATTTATTGAAGCTTCATTAGAAGTTATAATAACTTAGTAACGTCACAATATTTAAATTCTTATTTCGACTCTATTCTTATTTAATTTAATTATTATGCCGATGTTAACGCATTCCTTAATATGGATGATATGATACATATTTAAGTTTTATTTATGTATTAAGAATTTTATGAGAATGAAAGGAATGTGAATTATTTGGCTGAAGACTTCGACCCCTTTATTTCCGGATAAATGTTACACAAATTAAGAACATTCTCACTCAATTTGACATACAAGGGTAAATTTAAAAAAGGAATAACTTGATTTAATTAATTATTTAAAATTTTAGATAAATACTTGATAACCTATCATTGATAATGAAGAAACTATTAATTTACTAGAGTCGAAGGTTAAAAAATAATAATATTTGTATTTAACATTTTAGTTTATTAGTATAAAGTGAAAAGTGTTGATTTGAACGAGCTTACCTGTTACCTGACAAAACATGAGAAAAAAACGATAGTCGACTCTCAACGTGAGGAGGAAGAGGAGGATCGCTCATAGCGACGACGTCGAGGAGGAGATCGCTGAATTCTCCTCGGTGGCGACCTACGCCTGAAAGGAGATCTTCCCCTTGGAGGAGACCAACCTAGACGAAATTATTCAATACACTTTATTAATTAAGTAATATACTTAACAATATTATTTAAAAACTTCGGATCCTAATTAACTAACATAGAATTAACCATAGTCAGAAACTAATTATTAAATTGGGTTTTACCTCTACGACGTCCGCCGCCGCCGCCCCCGCCTCCGTAGTTGAATCTTGGTGGTGGGCTTCTTCTCATGGGCATGGGATGTGGAGGTCGAGTTCTCATCAATACAGGAGCCGTTGAAATCTCCTATAATAACATTACAAAATTAATAATTTTTTTTTAATTATTTTATATTATGTAATTGCTATAATTTAAAAGTATTTTAATTAATGATCATTGAAAGAATTCTAACCTGTCCATCAATTTGACCACCATCCATGTGTTTCATGGCATTTTCGGCATCATCTGGGGATGCATACTCAACGTAAGCATAGCCCTTGCTCAGATGTGGATGTCCCTTGTCAGTTACAAACTCCATTGACTAAACAGGTAACAATCAAGAACATTAAAACATTAACAAAAATTATTAATTAATTAAATAAATATAACTTATGTTATCGCATGTTGTGCCTTATTGCCTTAATTTTATTATAATCCATCAAATATTATCACCTTTATTATTCCGAAGGAAGAGAAAATCTCTTGCAAATGCTCTTTTGTTACATTTCTTGTCAATCTGCCAATATGGATTTTACATGGCTTTGGAGTAGGACTGCGCTCTTTTTTAACTAAATAAATAAATATACAAAGTTAATAAACATTTAAATACAAAAATATAATTTAAATATAAAACTTAGGATTGGTCAGATTCAAGAATTTAATTTACTTTTTCTTGGAGACCGCGATCGTGTCCTATTTCTCCCATCTCGGTCTCGAGGTCGGGGTGATTTTGATCGACTCTTAGCTTTAACAGTGTCCAACACTTTTGTGTCTCTTTTTGGAGATCTCTTTGGTGAACGAAGTCTCTCCCCCGCACGGTCTCTTCTTGGAGGTGATTTTTTTGGTGATCTTCCACGACCTCCTGGACTTCGAGGCCTTCCGCCTAATTTTGGAGAGCTGAAATTTAAAATTGTAAAATAAACATCTGCTTCTTGTGATCGACAATCGATATAAGAATTCCGATAAATATGTAAATAGTCTAAATAGTTAAAATTTAAAGAATAAAATTACCCGGCCTTAGTTTTCACAGGGCTTTTTGGCCTCTCCTTGTCTACTGGCTTGGTGTCTCTCCCACGCCTTGGCTGTGGTGAGTCTGAAGACGAAGAACTCGACGAACTCGACGATCCCGATGAAGAAGACCCTGATGACGACGACGAGGACGAACTGCTAGAAGATGAAGAACTCGATGAGCTTGAGTCCCGCCGCTTCCGATCTTCTGTCCGAGGACGCGCCCTAAATTCCCAAAGAATTAAATTTACTAAACATCTGAACAAATCAAAACAAACGTGTTAAAAATAATAAAAATACTGTATTTTGATAATGATTAAAGCCGGTAAAAAGAAATGCTATAAAATTCAAAATAGAATTTACACAAATTAATTTTCATTCTATAAGTATTAATTAATTTAAATTGGGCTTTAATGGAAATTAATAATTTAACATAATGGCAATAACTTACATTTTTAATGAAAAATGAATAACAGCGTCCCTTTTGTTCCTTCAACCTGCAATGCAATGCCTGAAATGCAATGCGTGTAAATAGGTTCGATTAGGTCAGGCGTAGATGGGAGATTCACATCGATGTATGTTCAATTGGAGCCGTAAGAGAGCGACGCTCGCATGAAATAACACAACATCTAATCTTTACATCCATAACATAACATGCATGTGTGAATGCATGTGGGAAATCGCCACTCAATTTATTTATTTTATTTTTTACAATTATTAATTATATAAAACTAAACGTTTCAGTGTTTTAGTTTTATTAAAAGGGATGACATTTGCTAATCTTCTCATCTCCTTTTAACGTAAGTTAATGATGACATTTTGAATTAATTGATTTATCTGTAAGTATTTATTTGTTTATATTGAGAATATTCCTCACTTTGCTATTAAAGATAAAGATTACACTTACTTTCATTTATATTAAAACTATATTTACAATTAGCTATACTTTCCTTTATACTCATTATGCCATTTTATTTTTGATCTTTTCAGAAATTGGAAATTGACCGGAATGAGAACAATCAAAAATTTATTGATAGGAAAATGATGGGGATTGTTGGCCCTTTCTCGTCTTCTCTCTTAATACTTGTACTTCTTTCGATTACGACTTCTCTTTGTGCCGCGTCGGCAAATCCTTCTCATAAGAATGTTGGATATGAAGAGCGAATCAAACTTTTACAACCTGAAGGAGATGACAGGGACGAATTCATTGACCCGACTGTTTTAATTGTATCTCTTGTGCGGAACAAAGCTCACATTCTGCCTTATTTCTTGACATTGTTGGAGAATCTTGATTATCCAAAAGATCGACTTGCAATTTGGTGAGACAACTTTTTAATAATACCTATAATTATTACAGTATTACAAAGTTTTGAGTTAAACACAAATGGTAAACTATTTGGTAAAATATATTGTTCATTATTTCATAAAGGATGAGAAGTGACCACAATGAAGATTCAACACCAGAAATTCTTAGAAGTTGGGCTAAAAAAGTTGAGAGGGAAGAAAAATATCATTTTGTTTCTGTTGAAATTGTCGATGGACCTCCGTTTCGTCACTCTGATCAAAACATCTCTGCGGTACAGTGGACCAATAAAAGGTTCAAGCATATCATGAATCTTAAAGGAGAAGCTTTGAAAGTTGGGAAAGCTCTCTGGGTTGATTATGTTTGGGTAAATAAATATAAAAATTCTCAATATACTCTAATTTCCACTACAATTTTAATAATAATGAATAAGAAAATAGAAAAGAATGAAAGTTAAAGTAAATTCAAAATTCAAATTGAATGTATATTAAATCAAAAATCAAAAACCATTATTAAACTTTAATTATATTATTTTAATTATATAACTTAATTAACATTTTTATTAGTTTCTTGATGCTGACGCGTTGATCTTGGAAAGCAAAACTTTGAGGCATTTGGTCAAAATGAAGAAAAATGTTGTTTCTCCCATGCTTCTATCAGGGGGAATGTATAGGTCAGTTGCGATCAAAAATAAGAATTTAAAGTGAAATGAAAATATTAAAAATTAAAAATTACTATTACTCATATTATTAATAAATTAAAATATTAGTAATATATGAATAAATTAAAATGAAATATATCCCATGTTATGAAGATGTTATGAACTTTAACTTTGAGTTTCTCATTTTAGTAATTTTTGGGGAGGAATGAAAGATTACTATTACGTGAGGACGGAAGAATATAAAGAAATTCTTGATAGCAAGAAACGAGGATGTTTTTCAGTTCCAATGGTCCATTCAGCAGTTTTGTTCAATCTTCGTCTTCGCAATGGTCCGAATTTCATTAGAAGCAATGAATCGGTTCCGGACGACGACATAATTGTCTTTGCCGCAAATGTGAAGGAAAAAGGATATGAAATGGAGATATGCAATGATGTGGATTACGGATTCATCTTGTCACCACTTGAGGACAATTCTGAATTGCATTATGACCATGAACAACTCAAGAATCTACGCATTGAAATTGCTTGTGAGTTTTATTATTTCAAATTAAATAATAGACAACAAATACATAAATTAAGTAGATTGATAAGTATACGTTATATTTGTACTAGACCCGTTTTACCACTGACATGGAATAAGTTTACAAACATCAAAATATTAATCTTGAGGCTTAAACTATCAAACTTAACTTTCATAAAAATGGTCTTATTCGCTATTAATTGGAGTGCGAATTTAAATTATAACAGTACATTATGGTGCATTAAACTTTATAGGTAATTTATATTAATATATTATAGACCTGACAATTCAGCTTATAATTATATCATATTTGCAATATTTGCAATATTAAAACTAGCACCAGTAAATATCAATGATCAACGTGAATTTTGATTTAAATTCAAATTAGTTATCCCTTGTTATTTTCACAATATTATTTACTGATATAAGTATTTATTAAATTTTTATATTTAAGTTCTTATAATATTTATATGAACATTATACTTTTAGCATATTGGCCGACTGCTCTGAAAGCTTCACCGGATTTGGCTAAGTGGGTTGGGCAGGAGGAGGCAGCGAGCACTCTTGGCTTCCATAAAGTCTACCTAATCAATTTGAAGCGACGGAGCGATCGAACGACCCGAATGACGAACGTCTTAAACATCCTCAACATCCATTATGAACTTATTGAAGCCACAGATGGGAGGTAAAGTTCACCACTTATCTCTTTTTTACAACTCCCATACGTCTCCCATTATTGGTTCTTCAAATGATGTTCCCACATTTCTCGCGTTCCTTTCCTCTCTCTCAGCTCCTTCTTTTTCCTCCACTTGATCATCCATGCAGAGAACATCTCTTTCTTTTCCTGTAAAGATATTTATTATTGACATATCACAAAGTTCAAAAAGTGAACTCGAGTGCTTTTAGACATTATTCCACTCCAATTGAAATTATTCATTTCAACTCTTACTTTACTAATAAGTAATACTTAAAGTTAGTTAATTAGGTTTACCAGTTTTCCTTTGTTGTATAGATGCATTCATCCGCTTTTAAGTCTTCGTATTTTACACTTGTGTTTGCTGGGTTGAGTCCTTCCCATTTATTTTCACTCTGGTGGAGTGAAGGCCATTGGAAGGTAAAGCGATGGGATCTCTGGAAGATCCCGTGTCGGTGGAGAGATGCGACGAATCTCGACCACTTGAGTGTCCTCGTCTGGTTGAGCTCGTAAAACTGGTGCGAAGACCAGATTCCATCGTTGTTGTTCGAGTGTACATTGACATCCTGGAAATAATATTAAAGACAGAGTTTAAGCACAGTTATAGATGTTGGAGGATTTATATTAATTAATTAAATTTTAACAAACCCTCTCTCAAGCGTCTCCATTGGAGGACGAAGGGACGGGATACATTTCCCGCAGAAAAACTTGAGGAAGGCGTATCTCATTTTCCCTAGCGCCGTCTGGGATATAAAGTGTTTTTTTCTGTTAGGTCTTAATACCTCATTGATCATTTAAAGGGCTTTCTCTGATGTTGGAAAAGTATAAAAGTTTCTACCTTAATGTCGGCCATTCTGGCAGCGTAAATAATTGGGTCGGCACAGCAGTGAAGAATGATCAAGGTGTTGATGGCACATCCAATGGGATACACAACATCTTGGTGAATCTTTAATTTATCATAATTAAAATAAGATTACTTAGATTAGTATTTTATGATTAAACTTGAATGGTTCAACTCTCATACAGAACAATTACTAAACTCTACAATTTATTTATGATAGATAATATTCTAACGATGAATTATATATCATAATTATAATTAAGTATATATATGATGTTAAATCTAGAAAAAAAGTTTTTAAAGAGACCATACGTCTTTGAAAGTGTAAAGGCAGTTGTCACAAAAGAGGAGAGACCAAACGATCCCGGGCATCCATCCAATAATGAAAGTTCCAAAAATGAGGACCGTCGTTACGACAGCCTTCACATTCCTCTGAAGTTGTTGAGTACTCTGGGGAAATAATAAAGTGAAATTCTTCACGTCTCAATTTGCTGTTCAGATCTTGGGGCAATAATATATTAAATTGAATGCAGCAGGAGTGGATTCGTGTCATGCAATGCAATCACGGCTTTTTCACTTCCTCTTCAAAGGGAAGAAAACGAATCACGATTAGCTTTCAAATCTGATTAGTTTTCACTTTTCAAACACAAACGCCCAAAGTTCTTCGAGTTCTCGATAAACAAGTTGGGAAAATTGATTTCGTGTTAATTCAAAGTCTAAGATTTGCCTCTCTGTTTTAACTCCTCTAAGTGGCTCAATCTCAGCTTTATAAATATTTAAATTGTTCTCTTTATTTCCTTTACATAGCCCATTAATACTTATTGAGTCTATTTAGTTAATTTTTTAAGTTTGTAGTGAGTTATTTACATAATGTTAATGCTCTTTACACTTGATTAAATTACAACGTCTGCTTTTTAAGCTTTTTAGGTTTAAGCTTTTTAGGTTTTTGTATATTTTGCAATTTTATGTAAATTAAATTTTTGATGATTTGATCCTTGTTTTGGACACTTGTAAAAGATGCTGTTTCGTAAATGGTGAATATATCTGAATGTATCATATAGTTTAAGTTTAAATGCACTATTTGGAAATACATTTTGTAAATCTCTCCATTATTTGTACATATAACAATGAATGAGTCTTTGGAGAAAGTTCAAAAGGCTTAATATACTCATTGACTCAATAGAAGCATAAGAGCGTGTCTAATACTTACACTAATATACTTATTTATCAATTGGACCAATGTCGAATAACTATAGATGGGCACATATGGTTCTTTCAAGTTTGGACCCATTAGGATTGGAGTTGGACAAAAGGACACGTACAAGCCTTTAATTATATTGCGAGTACATTCATTGATTGACCAAACAGGTCAAAATCAAACGAGTGTACTAGAAATCTTCATATCACTCATTGTCAACTTTATCGGAATGAGAGATTCAGAATTTAATTAAACAAAGTTTAAAAGAATTTCACTAAACACATTAATCATGTATGTAATTAAATTAAGCTTTAAATGAGTTTTAATTCATTCATAGGAATACTATTCTTATCCGATGGTATAATCAATATTATAAAATTTGGGTATAAAGCAGATGTAACCACAAATCTTGAGTATCTA
The DNA here is from genome assembly GCA_034687125.1 of Neelides folsomi. Taxonomy (NCBI): domain Eukaryota; kingdom Metazoa; phylum Arthropoda; class Collembola; order Neelipleona; family Neelidae; genus Neelides; species Neelides folsomi. Next base: position 45,046 of record JAQGBZ010000391.1, read on the forward strand.
CTACATAGTTATTAAATTAAATTCTCAGCCTTACCGCACATTTTGGGAATTTACATTAAACGTTTGTTGGTTCTACTCATTTGTATGTGGTCACATAATTAATTTGAAGAGGTATTTATAATTATTATAATAGTAAGGATAATGGCTCTTGAATGGACTCTTTATTTTAATTCCCTTTACCCTCTTTGAAAAATATTTTAAGGGTATTAAATCTATTAAAGGTATAGGTATATTCTTTAATAATTAGTGATTTTAGTGATAGAAAGAACTATCTATTATAATAAACTTTACTTAATATTATTATTGTGCCACTTTTCAATATAATATAAACTTTTCTATAAACCCTTTCGAGGTTTACATTTTCCCATTAAGCAAATTAGGTGAAAATCGATGAAGCTTAGAAGCTAAGTACTACTCTATACATAACACATTATCATATGAACCTGGGGAAAATTGTCGATTTTAGACCCAGTGAAGGAGTTTTGGAAGTTTGGGAAAGAGATAGAGGAAGCAGAAAAGCATCAAAGTGAATTATAATTATCTACATGTTTACTACGAAGAAAATTTGTAAGGGTTCAAAGGTAAATACTGTACAATGGCGGAATTTACAAGGAAGATTTAACAAGTTTATCTATCTTAAGTTACTGACTTAAAGTCTGTCTTAAAGTTAAACTTTTAAGTAAAAATTTACCTGAAGATTTGCTTGGAATCTCTGTCTGTGCTGTTCATGGCTCCTCACAATGAGATAAATATGAAGGTAGATGAAGATCATGAGAATGAGCGGAGCAAAGAAAAACCCCGCAAAATAGATCCTGTAGCCTCGCTTTTTGAGGAACCCCCATTCTTTGCACAATTGACTCATGAACCCATGGCCCCATGAGAAGTAGGCATTGATGCAAAGGAAGGGAAAGATCCAAGATAAGATAATCAACGTCCAGGCCACTCGTCTCGTCATTGTCGCGGCGTAATGGAGCGGACGAGCAATCCCGATCCAATGGTTCACTGCCAATGCGAGCAGATGAGCCACAGTCACCAGAATCATCGAGAGCCTATATTAAATTGAGATTATTAGTTTGAGACAATTAAGAACTTCTAATAAAACATTTAACCTCTTATAACTAACAAAATTATCTATCTATCCCATATAGCAAAATACGTGTAGTATCTACCATAGTTCAAATAATATGAGTAGAGCTATATGTCAACCCTATAGTTTATTCTACTATTATAAATATATGTAATACGTACTTAATTAAGACACTTTAAAACTACTGATCCAGACCTAATCATGAGAAAGTTTTACAATTAATTTAATCAAAGTTTTAACAACTTTTACTTATTATATCAAAATACTTTTATTGCAAAGTTGGGTTTCCTCTATTACACGTAGATTCGGAATTTGGGATTTATCAGTTTCATCATTGGCTGATTCACAAGTTAAAAAGTGATGAGGAAGAATTAAACTTTACCGACAGGCCTCAATGCCCAGGGCTAGGCAATGCCCAAGACCGAAATCCACTTGGATGCCTCTCGGTTTGAGGAAATTGAAAACAAAGAGTCCAGTGCCAATGGTGAGGGCTGCGACGGCGTCCGCAATTGCAAGAGAAATTGATATATAAAGCGTTGGAGACATTGGCCTCCGGCACCATCGAGCTGAGAGAGCAATGATCAAATTGACTACGGCCGCAATGAGGCAGAAGACGATCATTATCGGAACCACCACGCTGGTGATCACAGTTATCGTCGTAGATTGGCTAGTTAAACTCGAGTTTGTGTCATTGGAAGGTTGAGTTAAATTTTCCTCCTCGATGTTAGTAGAGAAATTTTGAAGGAGGAAAAGGACATTGGGATTCAGGGAGGTTTTAGGATTTGGCCAAGTGGAAGTGAAGGATTCGATTGAATAATTATGATGATTGGGAAATTGTAGTTCCGATCCGCTTAGCTTCATCTGGAATAAGAGATAAGAATTTTGTTGAACCGATAAATTATGTTAATTATACTCTTATTTATAGAAGAACATCGTTTAATGGTTTAAAGTTGTTAATGAATTTAAGGCCAATATACATTATACATTGCATATTAAATACGACTCTGCAATATTACATTTATGTAGCATAGTATGGCAATATATGTAGTATGGCATTAGTTCGGATCGTAATAAGCTAATAATTTGGGTTTAAATTGTGCTAATAAATGTATTAACAAATTAAGGATTGCATAATGAAGAAGAACTGGAGTAAGAACTGCATAAATTATGGAGCCTATAACCTTAAATATAAATTAGTTTTGCCAAATAGAGTTCCGTGAAATTCTTAATTAAATTTATGACTTTATTAAAATGCGAATGAGGTTTGGGGTTTATTGATTTTAGTTAAAATATGTTTATTTCAGGAATTTGAGTGCTGAGTATCTGGAAGCAAATGGGATTGTCCAACTGGAGAATTATTTGGATCCGTATTCCAAACGGCCGATGACTTATGGGGAAATTGGTTGCTTTCTGAGCCATTACAAAGTTTGGGAAAAGGTATTGGGAGTGGTTTGAAGAAATATAGAAATAGATCTATGAACTGGATTTTGGAGCTTTGTAATTCAATTTCCTCTCCCTGTGTGTAAACAGATAGTGAGGGAAAAGGGGAGTGCATTGGTCCTCGAGGACGACATTCGGTTTGAGCCATATTTCAAATATCAAGTGGAGAAATTGTTCGAAGACGCCGCCCGATTGAACCTCGACTGGGACCTCATGTGAGAATTCCTTTTATATTCCTCCAGAGACGTCTCGCATATCAATTCCAATAAAACGAATAGTTGGGGAATCATAAAAGATGGCAAGGTTCAATTTATGATTATTATATCCCTACATAGATATTATTTTCCTTCATAGATATTTGGGACGAAAGCGGTCGGCCAATGCTGAGGAACCTTTTGTTCAAGGGTCAAAGCTCATCGTCCATGTCGATTATTCTTATTGGACATTGGGTTATGTCATTACAGCTCGTGGAGCAAAGAAGTTGATGGATGCGGAGCCGCTTAAGAAAATCCTCCCTGTTGATGAGTATCTTCCCATCATGTTCAACAAACATATCAAGTGAGTTTGTCAATTTTCTCCTTTTTTATCTCTCGCATACTTTTCCCCTTTCTTACCAAGGGAGTCTCTTGATATTTCGCATTTTTCTCATATTTCTCCCAAACCATCTCCTTGCTTTTTCATTTAACCTCAAAAATTCCGGGCTGCTTAACGCGCACTATTAAACTCAACGTGTGGAATGATGACAGTTATTAGGCTCGGTATTAAACTTGATGGATGAGACGCTTCGCGGTTCATTTTTAAGCTTATGGACGCTTTTTTGCAAATTTATCCATATGTGGCTTTCGGTTCGTTTATTCGTTTCCTATGGGTCTACCAAGCTCTAAATTCTCTGGATCTGCTTATAAGGGTAATGGAAGGAGAATCGGAGAAACTAATGTCGTTTGACTCTTTTGAAGTGACGAGTGGAGCGCGGCATTTCCAGTCCGGAACTTGAAGGCATTTTCAGCCGAACCGCTCCTCATGTATCCGACTCACTATACCGGAGAACCCGGCTACATTTCTGACACAGAGGCTTCCTCTCAAATACGATCGTCCAATTGTAGTGCCAAAGAGGAACTCTAGATCCTTATATATTATTCTTAATATTTATAAAGACTCAAGTAGTTGATTCTCAATGCAATATTTTGATATGCCATACATATATGTATTGTATTATTTAAAGTATAACGTATGTAAGTAACTTATGTTATCAAGCTCATACAGATATGTATATCTGTAGCTGATATTGGCTTATATTTTTCTCGGCTTTTTTCGCTTGGGGAAAAATTTCAGTTCTGCTCTGTTTGGACTTTGGACTCCCAAAGCTCATTATTACGGGTGTCTTTTTTCATATTTGAGGCATTCCAAGCCTAATGTAAAATGAATTTTCGCATTCCGCCCCGTTTCTTATATCTTGCGCTCATTTTATCATAATGACCCTATAAGACAATTTAGTAATTGTCCATGATAATGCGCGTGAATGAGGTCACTCTAAAAACATATACATATACTCATTATTCGTATTTTTGCAAGGGGAACATTTTGTCTCCTGTAGTATACCACCTTATTCCCTCAGCGTTTCGAGATACGAGGAAATCGTGTGCATTTGGATAGGACGAAAAGTGTCGGTTTGGGGTATATGCGAAAATTCATTTTACATTAGGCTTGGAATGCCTCATCTACTTTACCCGGGGTTTTCTTCCTTTTGATTTTATTGTCGAGGTTTGTGAAATTTTTGAGTATTTGGAATTGAAGTATATTGTATTTTATAATACCTTTCAAGTAGGAGGATTTTCATTTTTATGAGAAATCGAATCTTTCCACTCCCATTATTAATTATCGGCTTGGGAATATGATTATGATTCTGAAAATCCCAAAATCGGAATTAATTGTCTTATCGAAATCAGAATCAGAGTGCGTTTTCCTGAGTAACACTGCACAAAAATATCCGTTCTGTCTTATCAAATTTAATTATTAGAAATCAGATTCTGATTTTCATTTTCTCTGCACAATATTTTCAGACTCCGGCGAGTTCTCAAGCACTCCGAAAAAGTTTTAAAGCGCTTTAATTAAGTAGTTAATCAATTAAAATTGTCCCGTTTTCGATTCCACATTGTTCTTAAACTAACTAACAACGTTTCTGAAAGGTAAGAATTTTAATAATTAAAGTTTAAATTTATTAAATCTTTGATTTAAAAATATACCTTTTGTGGAATAAAATGATAAAGTTAATCAATTTTAAAGGATGAATTTCATCGAAACGGGCTCAGAAGACGAGGATCGAGTGGAATTGAGAAGACCGAAAGTTTTCAGACAAATAATCAATTTCCAATTTGTCGGAGCCGAATTTTTGATGCTATTCCGAGTCACCACTGTTGAAGCTGAACAAATTATTGGAACGATTGGTAGATTTTTGATTTTCGACAGTGGAAGAAACAACCCTCTCTCGTCGCGCCAACAATTGATGGTGACATTGTATTGGTATGGATGCGGATCGCAAAACCATTTGGTTTCGGACGTCCACGGTCTAAGCAAACCAAAGGTCCATCGAATCGTGCGAAGGGCCACGGACATTATCGTCGAGAATTTGTTTCAACAAGTAGTGCGATTTCCGGAGAATTCCGAACAAATGAAAATAGATTTTATGAGGCAGGGAGGATTTCCAAGCGTTTGTGGAGTCATCGATGGAAGTTTGTTCCAAATTCAAGTCCCAAGAGGAGAGGGAGAAGGGGATTTCGTGGATAGGCACATCAACCACTCGATCAATGCATGCTTGATGAAGAGGATTTGAAAAATGAAGTCGATCAAATTAACTTTGACGATACGACTGCAAATGAACGACTCGACCAATTACTTGAATTTTTTCATTAATTATTGTAATATCTTTTAAATACCATTTTGTTAACTTATTTAAACAATTTAACTTATTAAACATTGTCAGTTGTAGTTAATTATGAATTATTGTTATATTTTTCAAAAAAAATCAGTTTTTGCATTTTTAAGAATGAAGGAGTAAAATTTTCATGTTTTTTGTGCCTTCGGTAGTTCTAAGAACGATCTCGATATGCCGCATCGATTGCCACTAGGCCCGTGACTGTAGGTCACTTTTTAACCAAAAACCGTTTATAAGCTTAAGCATTATGAGATAGGAATTTCAACACTATAATGTGTAATTTAAGTTTTTAAATGATTTCATTAAAAACTAATTATAGCAAACGAATTTAAAAATTCATTTATATAACTGTTAGACAATTAAACAATTACATTGGCAGTTCAATATTAACATTAAATATATTATGTGTAAATTGCGAGTGACAGATGACATTGCAAGTTTTTCTTTGCTTCCAACTCATAGAGGACGATCTTTTCCTTTGCTAAAGTGACCTCAAACAACTCCACTGTCAATTTTAATTTCTTCATCCGTAAGTTTTCGTCTTCCGCATCGCGAGAATATTGGCTCGAACTTGAATTTTTCCTTGAAGTACTAAATGAATTGGACGGTGTCGAAACAATTGGGTCTTCCTTGTTCGACAGGACAAACTTTTCTCGGTTTCTAATTGAGAGCTTCATTCGAGTAACTGGTTTTCGGCTCTCATCGATGGGTAATCTGTCGACAATGTACGAGTCAACACCAATAATCTCAATGATCTTGAGATCAGTTTCGTCCATATCGTTTTCAATGCTTCCCTCAATGTCAGTTTTTTTGCCGATCTCTTTTACTCTAAAATAGAAAATAATAATTGATTGAAATTTAACAAAAAATAACTCACCAAAGTAGTGCGCTTCCATCCTGACGACTTCCTATCCTGCCATTCTTGGCCTCCAAAGACTTCCAATGACTGACCGATAGTCAAGACTTCTTTCCAAGCCTTCTCCCGATCAGAACTGAGAACGTCGTTGTTGAGCGGCCCGAAAAGAGTATAGCGTCTGGCTAGAATAGCCTCAAGAATCACCATTTTCTTTTTCTCCAACATCTACATTAAACAAATGATTTTGAAATAATGAAATTCATTTTTTAGATAATTTATACAAATACTAAATTTAATAAGTCTTTTTGATTACCTTTATTCCACAATTGTCGTTTTATTAAGCGTTGATGTTCTTAAATGGACTGACAAGGTTAATTAATGAGAGTTGAAAGGAAAAAGTTTTAAAGTTGAATATATTTTAAAATGTAATTTAAAGTTTCCGCGTTGGAGATTCTTGCGCAACTTGAACTTTTACCGAGTTGCGCACTTTTTTGATAAGACAGAACGATTTCGGATTCCGATTTCTACGGAAATCCTATTTCAGAATCATAATCATATAATCCTTTCTTTGACTTGAAAATCAACCTGATTTCAAGGGCTTCATTTATTTTTAACTGTGTGATTTCTGTTTTTAAATTTATTATTCCATTAATTGTGCCAGATTACTAAACGTGCCATTATTCCCAAGTTCATACTCAAGTCAGCTGATCTAGTTTGTCGTTACCGGTACTAATATTTCCATGTTTTTGGTTAAATGAACTTTTTCTTAATGGATGAAGAACGCTTTTTGATGTTTTCAAGTTGTTTAAAAGGCTTGTATTATGAATATCAGGAAAATGGCATCATTTTCGAACATTTGGGGAAAACAAAAAGGGGAAATATTTTTTCCCCATTTTTTCTCTATACCTCATTTCTAATGATATGACTGTCGTGTGCCATAATGCTTATTTGAAAAACATTTTTCAAAATAGCTTACGATGAAATATAATACTCATTGCAAATAATATAGTGCCTAATACTTTTACCATTTGTTTGCTATTTCTCCAAGGTTGAAATAATAAATTTAGATATTAAATGAGCTTAAAAGGTCTAGAATTTTGACTGACTGAAAAATCGATGAATAGAACAATAATTTGATAATTTAATAAAATATTTTAATAATGTTATTCAATTATTTACAAATATTCATAATTTCATTTATAATATTATGAGCATAATCATTCATTATAAAATAATTAACGCTATATTGTAATTAAAATAATGTACCTACATATTATTTACAAGCAATACCATACGTAAGTACAGAGTGGGTCTAAATTCGCCTCAGATTTTTTTAATCCTTGGTTTCTGAATGTCTGAAGCGACTTTAGACCCACCCTGTATATGGTATGTATTCTGTTACTCATTGTCAATTTAAACATCTAAATATGTAATTAGTCTAATTAGGGAAAGAAATGTGGCATGCGATAAATAAACATGGTTTGGCAGGTTGGTAAGTTTTGGTTCAAGTTAAAGGAAAATCTGGTTAGGAAATGAATTAATTTTTAATGGATTCGTGTGAAATTAATTAGGCCATTTAATTAAATCAATTGAAATGAGGTTTTGCCTTGTTTTTAACTTTTCTTAAATTCTCCTCCAAATTTCCCCCCTTTTGGAAAAAGATGCATATGAGAGAAAATTTCCTCTCTTGTAGTTTTGAAAGTTGAGGAAAGTCGATTAGAGTAATGAAATTCTTTTGTTGACTCTTGTGAAACTAAACGGAGATGGAAACTCTTTTAAATATTCTAAATTGCTTTTTGAAGTAAATTTCACTTTCTCCGGAAAAGGGATTCCTTTTATTTGTAATGGGCAGCCATTAAGAGGTTCAATGTCTTATTTGATGGACATATTCTCCGCCGCCGACCGGCTTAAGAAGACTAAGAAGCAAACTTGGGCCAAATTGAGTCCGATCGGGTATTACCCTAGTCGGAACTCGGGTATCGGACGGTCCCGTCCAAGACCGTCCGGTTCCGATCGAATTTAAATTTTCAGCTACCCTGACCGTCCGAGTTCCTATCGCATTTAATTTTTTACTACCATAGCCGTCCGGGTTCCGATCGATTTAGGGTTTTCTTCGACCCTGACCGTCCGAGTTCCGATCTCATATGGTTTTTCCTCTACCCTGACCGCCCGGATTCCGATCGATTTGGATTTTACAGCTACTCTAACCGTCCGGGTTTCGATTAAAATGGCACTACCCGTTTCATCAGTTTCATCAGCCCCCAAATGATTAAGAGTTTTGAAAACATCACCGAACTAGTTCGGTTAATGGAACACAGATAATTTGCAAACTTCCAAAAGTTCTGGCCCAGTTGTATTATTACAAATCGGTCTTTGCTATAAAAGTATATTTTATTTATTTTATATGTTTTATTATATTCCAATAAATTCTTTATTTTATAAATTATAAATATTTCACTATTTTAAGGATTAGCAACTGTCAAAACGTCTCATTATACAGATTTGAAGCTCTCTTTGTTAATCAATTTAATAATTATGAGAGACGAAATGTTCAGAGTCCTCTCTGAATTCTCGGAGCGATTTTAGACCCTCGTCAAAAACTTTCCACTTTCAAATATATTAAAATTTATATTATTTAATTTTAATTAAAACAATCTAGATTGTTTTAATTATATAAATTTATTCTTCAAATTAATATCAAATTTAGTTTTTAAATGACCCTGACCGTCCGAGTTCCGATCGCATTCAGTTTTTCCTTTACCCTGACCGTCCGGGTTTCGATCGAATATGGTTTTTAAACTACCCTGACCGTCCGGGTTCCGATCGAATTTGGTATTTCAACTACCCTGACCGTCCGAGTTCCGATCCATTTGATCAATCAACTACCCGCGACCCAACCGCCCGACGGTCGGTCTTTGGCCCAAGTTTGAGAAGTGAATAAACATTTTCTCGGCTCATTGGGATTTATGACTCAATTGGAATGTCTTTTTACAAGCCAAATGAAGACACCAAGATCGTTTCTTTATTTATTTATGAAACTAATCCACTGGAAATTCCATAAACTCCCATTATTCTCATTTTTACTACACAATTGATCCCAACCGTTGAAAATCTCTTTTGATGTAAATCTTCTCTTATTTATTATATAACATAAATTGTGAAAAGCAAACAGACCTTGCAAACACATGCAAAAATCATTCTTGAAGAATGTAAGTTATAAAAAATAGAAAAGGGTTGATACACCGTGTGGAATCTTCTTGGGTTTATCTGATTAAATAATGTAAAAATGTCAGTTAAACTTTGTTCAACTTTGAACAAAGTAATATAAAAGGAAGGTCTCTTGGTGAGAATTGAGGATTGATAAGAAGAAGTCTCTATAAAGTATGGTCAGTATATTTGTTTTTTGGATAGACTCCAACACTTTCAGTTTCCTCTGTTGGACATGATGAGTTTCTTTTTTGAGTGAGGTGTAATTCAGGAATGAAAGAGTTAAATCCGACTGTTGAATGCAATCATGGAAAAGACTTTTCATTACGCGTTTAACTACGAACGGATTGTGTAGTTTGGTTGAATTATATGTAACAACCTCGGGCTTGTATACCTTGATTCACGATATGTATCCTATACCTAGTAGTATACAGTATATGTACATGTATTTGTATTTGTAAATGGATAGTATGGATTTTATAAGGAGGTACATGTATGATATAAGTAATGATACATAGCTGGTTGTAGAGGAAATCCAAATGATGGTCGAAATAGGAGAAAGAGCGTATCTTCTTTCAATGAGAATGGGAGAGTTAACTCGACTGTTTATTTTAGCCGGGGAGCATAAAAGAGGAAGTAAATGTGGAAGGAAAGGAAAAAGGACCACTTTTACTGCTCAACACTAAAGTCGAGACAAAGGGGATCATTCCGAGAAAACAAATGGAATCCTTTATCTTTTTTATTTCTACTTCTTCATTTGTCTTCATCATGTAAAGGATTAACACGTGTCTATAATGCTCACTTTTATCCTTATATTACAGACATTTAAATCTTTCATAATTAGTCTTATGAATTATCATTTATTTATTTTTTAAATAAACCTTTCACATTTGAGAAGATTCTGGAAAAGTAAGTATAATATGATTGATCAAAAGGAAGATTTTTATAATTTCATTTCAATTTATTATTTTATTATTGATTTTCTAATAAAATAAGTTTTTTTAGAAAGTGTATGGTTTTATGTGTTTAGTTTAGCTTAGTACACTTGTAACATATTTAAAGAATATAGACATTAGAGAGGTTCCTTTTTCAGGATTGTAGGAAATCTGATTGTAAAACGGATTGTAGAGCCGGTAATGACGTCATTTCA
>JAQGBZ010000392.1:0-55637 GCA_034687125.1 Neelides folsomi
AGTTTAAAAAGACACACTAGAGTTCACACCGGCGAAAAACCATTCAAATGTAAAATGTGTAATAAGGAATTTTCAGAGCTTGGAAATTTAAAAACCCACACTAGAGTTCATACGGGTGAAAAACCATATAAATGTAAAATATGTAATAAGGCATTTTCACAGAACGAACATGTAAAAACCCACACTAGAGTTCACACGGGTGAAAAACCATATAAATGTAAAATATGTAATAAGGCATTTTCAGGGAGTGTAAGTTTAAAAAGACACACTAGAGTTCACACCGGCGAAAAACCATTCAAATGTAAAATGTGTAATAAGGAATTTTCAGAAAGTGGATGTTTAAAAACCCACATTAGAATTCATCCAGATGAAATACCTTTCCTATCTATAATACCTCTATGTAATAAGGCATTTCCCATTAATCGTAATTTAAAAACCCATACTACAATTAGAGTAGGTACACACAAGTAAAAAAAAACTATAAATGTAGGTAGGTAAATGAAAAAAACATTCCCAGAGATTGAACATTTAATATGATAAAACTAATTTCACACATGAAATATCTGTTGTATAAAACTTTTGTAAACATAAAATAACTATTGTATAAAACTAAAACTATTGTAAATATAAAATACTATTGAATAAAATATTTATCACCCAATAAAATACGAGATTACTCGTTTGATTCATTCATATATTCATATATAAATATGTATACATATATGCATATGTATATATATATATATGCTACATATTTATTTATGTTGTTCACTGAGGTGAATAAGAAAAAACATTTAAAATTTATTATTTAATTAAATAATGTGATAAAACATTCAACCTATTATATTTACAATATAATATAATATTAAATATCTTACGCACCTTTACGAACAAAGAAAAACGGTGGCGTTTCCCTTCATTTAGCAATTCTGTGGATGCAATTGAAAAATAAATGCTGCGTAAGTTCGTGGGAGATTAAGATACGAGTATGTATTTCAGATTGACAATGAGTAACTGAATGTGAGTGAGTTGAGAGTTGATTTTGATTCATTAATTGAGAGAGAGTTGGGGCTTGGGGACGTCGGGAGTTGAGAGTTCAGTTCACGTTCACAACATCACAAACTGTCAATTTCTCGAATACTAACATTTTAATAAATAATATTTTAACGATAAAAAGATTAATATATATATAATCTATTTTCCATTTTAATATTAAACATGGGAGATCTGCGAAGAGTTGTTGTGACTGGTTTTGGATTAGTGAGTTCTTTAGGTCTCGGAGCTCAACAAGTTTGGGCCAACATCTTAAATGGACAATCAGGGGTTTTTAGTCTTATTGGGACAAATTTTGAAAAGCTCCCTTCCAAAGTTGCTGGAAAAATCCCCGGAGGTGATAAACATTAATTAAAATTTGTTAATGTTAACAATACTTGTAATATTTTGTAGTTTTGACCATTTGATATTTGTATTTAACTAAATACTTTAATGTATTTTGTACATTAGAGATATTGGACCTAGAAAAGGAATTCAGCGAAGCTGAGCGACGTTCATCCTCCAGAGCAACTCTTTTATCTCTTTTAGCATCAAATGAGGCCATCAAAATCTCCGGTCTCTCAAAATTATCCCAAGAAGAACGAGAGCGTGTAGGAGTGTTAATTGGAGTTGGAATGGTCGATCTCCAGGATGTTTCTGAAGTTGGGAGGATTCTTGAGGAAAAGGGATATTCGAAAGTGACTCCTTATTTCATTCCAAGAATACTTCAGAATCTCGCATCTGGTCAAATTAGCATCAAACATGGATTTTATGTTTGTGAGACACAATTTATTAAGAATTTTTTATAAGTTAGTTTTAAAAACCTTAAACCTTTAAAAAGTATTATAAATATAATATATTTAAAAACATTTAATTAAACAATTCACAGGATAATTAAAATATATGAAGATTTTTTTATTTGTAGGGGCCAAATCATTGTGTAACGACTGCATGTGCTTCTGGGGCTCATGCCATTGGAGATTCCTACAATTTAATTAAATTTAACTACGCTGATGCAATGGTCTGCGGAGGATCCGAAGCTCCAATTAACCCAATTTCAATTGCTGGCTTCAGCAGGCTGAGAGCTCTGTCCACAAAGTTTAATTCAAGTCCAGAAAAGGCTTCGAGACCTTTTGACTCTGCAAGAGATGGATTTGTGATAGGGGAAGGGGCCGGAACGTTCATTCTCGAAGAACTCAACTTTGCCCTCAAGAGAGGAGCTCACATTTATGGAGAAGTTCTTGGATATGGACTCACAGGTGATGGACATCACATGACGGCAGCAAGGGAAGATGGCAATGGAGCTTTTCGGTCAATGCAACAAGCTCTGAATGTGGCCCATTTAACTCCATCGGATTTATCTTACATCAATTGTCACGCAACTTCTACGCCGATTGGAGATCGAGCTGAAATTCGAGCAATTAAGAAATTATACGGCTCTAATGTAATTCCTAATTATCAAAATTAATAATAAATTTTTAACTTTACTGTATTTTTATATTTCATTTTTATATTAAATTATAATTATTTTAATTATCTTATTTTAAAGGAACCGAAAGTTGCGATTTCTTCGACCAAAGGATATCATGGCCATTTGCTGGGAGCTGCTGGTGCAGTTGAAAGCATCCTTACACTCATCACTTGTCAGAAGAAAATTCCACTGAACAATGTTAATGTTGATAACCTTGAAGATGAATTTAAAAGTATGAATATTATCCGAGAAAATCATTCATTAGACTTTTCAAATACCAAGAAATTCATAGCTATGAAAAATTCTTTTGGGTTTGGGGGAACCAATGCGAGTTTAATATTTTCTAACTTCATCCCTTAAAATATTTAATTCGTGAATGCTAAAGAAAATTTATTTTTCAAGTTTAACAAAAATAAAAGAATTTTATGCTAATCAAGTTTATAAAGTCAAATGGATAATTTTAATTGTTCAATAAAAAGATAGAACTCTTTCTGAAAAATTTTTATAGTCATTTCATATAGCATTTTTAAAACTAAAAGGTAATATTATACATGACCCGGCATGACATGACACTACCTACATTTTAAAACATTTTCTATTCACCCAATATTAAAATATTTAATTAAAATGACAACACAAGGACAAAAGTGTAATTGTCATTCCTGAAAGGACTGAAGGCATGCTACTCATTGTCGCTAATCCCCCCTGAAGTATCCGTAGAAGTAAATCCAGCTATAGTGTATTTTGATTTGATCTTGCTGGAGAGTGATTTCCTAATTCATAATCTTGTTTTTTATTTTAGTTAACTTATCTCTACTTTTTCCATCATCATCCCATCTCAATTTATAATAAAGAGGGTGTCAATTAAAGGAGATTTTAATGGCTGGAGCCATAAATCAGATGGTTGTGAAATGAGCCAACAAATGAAATCCGAATATTCAAGTTTTGTGTAACTTTTGGATCAAACAAATATTCTTTAATTTGTGAAATATTAAAATAATTAACGTTTATAGTATATAAACCATATAAATTCGTGAGCAATAAAATCAATAGTGAAACTATTAATTGTAAAGTATAGTAAAGATAGAACAAAATTAAAAATGCTCTTTTCTAATCTTTATAATGAATTGTTGATAGTTTTCGTTTTCAACAAATCAAATCAAATATTTAAAAATTATCTTTTAGTTAATCTTTGTTATAATATAGAATGCCAATGTCAAATTTGATCATGTTTAATTTAATAATACTATTTTGTTGAGTTTTGAAGTTAGAAACTTTTGCTCTTAGGATTTGATTTACAAATCCATAATGACTACTACGTATCGGGATAAACGAGCTTTGACCTCAAGGGTCGGCTCTGGCCCACTAATGAACCAATTCGTAATTGGGTTGAAATCTAAAAATGAAGATATTCGGCTCAAGGCATCACGGGATTTGTACCATTATGTAATTAAATATAAATATTTACATTTTCAAAAAAATAATTTTGTAATTAAGATCATATATTATAAAATATCTTATTGTTTTAATATCACCATTAATCATGAAATCAATTTAACTTTATTATTACTTTCAGGTGACAACTGAACTGAGGGAAGTTCCTCTCGAAGATTTGACTTCGTTCATGGACGAGTTCAATCATCACATTTTTGACATGGTCTCTTCTCCTGATATGAATGAGAGAAAAGGAGCAATCCTTGCAATTGGTAAATAAATAATCATTTTTAACCTAACATTATAAGTAACACTAAAGTATTCGTATCGTTAATTATCGAATGATTCCAATTATCAACATTTTGTTAAATTTTAGAATCCCTAATCGGAGTGGACGTTGGGAACACATCGACCAGAATTTCACGGTTTGCCAATTACTTGCGGAACACATTCCCTTCTTCTGATATCGAAGTGATGGAACTTGCGGCTAAAGCCGTTGGAAAGCTCGCCCTTGTTTCTGGCACTTACTCAACTGAATACATTGATGTGGAAGTGAAAAGAGCTTTTGAATGGCTTTCTGGAGACAGACATGAAGGAAAACGACTAGCAGCTGTAATAAATATAATTAATATTTTGTTAATTTTTGTTATTATAATGTATCAAATATAATGTATTTATTGAATTATTTTAATTTTCAGGTTCTTGTACTGAAAGAACTTTCAATTGCAACTCCTACATTTTTCTTTCAACAAGTGAATCAATTCTTTGACGTAATCTTCAACGCAGTTCGAGATCCAAAGGCGAATATTCGTGAAGGAGCCGTTCGCTGTCTTCGCTATGCTCTCATTGTCACAGCACAGCGAGAGAAAACTTCCCAACCCCTTTACTACAAACTCTGTTTGGAAAATGCTCGGTCGGGGTTCAACGATGTGAATCAAACTAAAGGGGTGACCAAGGAAGATCGAATCCACGGGAGTCTTCTTGTGCTCAATGAGCTCCTTCGAATATCAAACGCTGAATGGGAAAAGAATTATTCTGCTCTTTTGACCAAAGTTGCTCCATCAAACAACGGGGATGGGAAGATTGATCTAATTGCCACGTGGAAGCCGAGAAAACAACGGGAGAAAAGGAATTTTCCCAAATTCCAAATATCCTCTGGACGGGAAACTTTTCCCGAGTCCAATTCCTGTCGAACGCTAGTCAATGAGAATTTCAATGAGATCTGCAGATTGATTCTTGATCAGAGAAATTGTAAAAATTCCCATATTCAGAGTGCGCTTTTTAGCATTCTTCCGAGACTTGCGGCTTTTTCAGTATCGGAATTTGTTGGGTAAGAGAAAAAATTATTTAGTTTAAAGTTAGAAACCACAATTTTAATATATTATGTAATATTTTAATGGTTAAACTAATTCTATTTCATTTTTATATTTCATTTAGGCAAAATCTTGATAAAACTATGACTTATCTTCTAACGAGTCTTCGTACGAGGGAGAAATCTGATGCTTTCATCACAATTGGATTAATTTCTGCTGCTGTTAGAATAAACATTAAAAACTACTTACCTCGAATAATGGAGTTTATTAAATCAAGCTTACCTGGGAGGGTATGTTGAAAATTCAATAATATAAATTATTTTAAATTATTTAAACCAGCTATTGGCAATTTAACTAATCAAGCTGTATCTAACGTCGAATTGTAATAATTGTGTAATTTAAAGGAACCTCAAAGAAAGTCACATTCAAAACAAGATCCTTCAATTTTTACCTGCATAACTCTTCTTACATATTCTGTTAATTCGGCCATTAAGAAGGATTTGCTGGAAATGTTGGAGCCGATGTTGGCCACTGGATTGAGCCCAAATCTCACAACTTGTTTACGCGAGATTCAAATCCAAATTCCTAATTTGAAGAAGCAGATCAGTGACGGGTTGTTGAAGATTCTCAGCCAAATTCTGATGAATCAACCGTGGAGACATCCAGGAATGCCAAAGAATGCAGTTTTTGGGAATCAGGATTATGATGTTGTGAGCATTGTGTTGGCACTTGAAACTTTGGCCAAATTTGATGTTGATGGTAAATTATTAAATATTATTAATTATTATTATAATTTAAAAAACCAAACGCTAATTCCAACAATTAATCTAACCATCTTTATCCTTTGATTTGAAAAGACAATTTTAGTTTAATTAAGCTTTATTTTCGGATTTTAGGGAATTCTCTAATTCAGTTTGTGAAACATTGCTCTGACGTTTTCTTGATTTCTGAGAACAAGGAAATTCGGCTTCAAGCTGTGAAAACATGCTCAGATCTCTTAAGACAAGGAATCATCGTAAGATTTATTTTCACAAAATGGAACATTTATTTTTAACACTAGTTTTAAATTAATGATTAATTGTAGGCACTTGAGGGAAGATATAGTCATACAGTAACGACAACGGTCTCTGATGTTTTAAATAAACTCCTTGTTGTGGGAATTACTGATAATGGTAAAATTTATATTTTTAAATGTTAAAGTACAAAATATATCAATTCAATAATTACATATTATTCTAATTGGGCAAAAATATATTTATTAACTTTGATTCATCATTTTATTCTTCTTAATTCTATTTGTTTTTTTAGATCCACAAGTTCGATTTACAGTTCTTGAGAACCTTGATGAAATTTTTGATAATCATTTGGCCCAACCTGAAAATCTTTCAGCACTCTTTGTTTGCCTTAACGATGAAGTTTTCGAAATTCGGGAAATGTCCCTGTGTACAATTGGTAGGTTAAGCGTCATTAATCCAGCTTATGTTCTTCCGGGATTAAGAAAAGTTCTCATCCAAGTAATTTATATTTTGATTATTTAATCATATTAACAAAATTAAAGATACATGATCTCAAAGATAAAAGTTACAAGTTATCCTTGTATTAATCAAAATCAAATTATTTTATAGATCTTGACTGAACTTGAGTATTCTGGAATGGGAAGAAACAAAGAACAATCTGCGAGAATGCTCGGCCATTTGGTCGCAACTTGTCCAAAATTAATCAAAACTTACAGAGATCCCGTGCTTAAGGCCCTAATACCCAAATTGAGAGATCCTGATCCCAATCCTGGAGTTTTGATAAATATTCTGGTCACTTTAGGAGATTTAGCTCAGGTACCATTTACATAAAAATTGATATAATTAAATTATAGTCATTAGTTAATACTGTTATTTGATATCCAATTAATTATAATCAAATCATTTATTTTTTCTAATTAGTATTATGATTAATTTTCAGGTTACAACAACGGAGATCATTCCAACACTTCCTGACTTGTTGAAAATCTTATTGGAAATGTTAAACGATTCTCAATCACTCAATTTGAGAGGTTTTGCTTTGTGGACTTTGGGTCAATTGGTTGAAAACACTGGTTGTGTTATTGAACCTTATAAAGATTTTCCTGGCCTTCTTGAAACACTTTTGGGTTTTCTTAAAACCGAACAACAACATTTTGCAAGGTATAAAAAATTAAAATTACCAACCATAAGATATTTGAGCTACCAAGTTTAAATTAAATTATTAAATTAAGACTATTTATTTAATATCATTTTGACTTTATTGTATAGACGCGGAACTCTTCGTGTTTTGGGCTTGCTCGGAGCTCTTGATCCGTACAAGCATAAAGTACAGGTTGGTCAGGTTGATTTTCAAGGCAATGGAATTGCCCTCGTGTCGATGACCGATCCAAAATCTGAAGCAGAGGCAGTTCAAGGTATTTAATCAATTGTCATTAATTAATTATCAACTTTGTAGATTTTTAAATATATCCATCATTTAAAGGCTGATCAAATAAATTATTATTTTAAAGAAATGACCACGAGTGAAATGCTGATTCATATGTCTACGGGAACGCTTGACGAATTTTACCCAGCAATTGCCATTGCCACTTTAATGAGAATTATTCGGGATAATACGTTGGCTCAACATCATACATCTGTTGTTCAAGTAGGAAACAAAATCTCGAGATTGATCAGCTATATTCTTAAATCTAAATATGATGTTTAAGATAATGTTATATTTTTAAATTTTTCATTTTCAGGCGGTGACATTTGTTTTTAAATCCTTGAACATCTCATGTGTGACATATATTCCTCAAGTGATTCCTTGCTTGATCCAAGTCATTCGAACGACTGAGATGCAATACAAAGATTTCCTTTTCCAGCAACTTGGCATGCTCATAGCTATTGTCAAACAACACATAAGAAATTACTTGGATGACATTTTCAGTCTTATCAAGGTTCGAATATATTAATTGAATATACTAAATTTTGTAGAAAAACACAAATTAAAGTTTAATCGTAATAATTAATAATTTATTTATGTAATATATGTAATTTATGATAATTTCAGGATTTTTGGATGATCAATTCAAGTTTACAAGTGACGATAATCCTCGTGGTTGAGCAAGTTGCATTGGCCTTGGGGTCCGAGTTCAAAATTTACCTTGCCAAATTAGTTCCTCTTATTCTTAAAGTTCTAGTTCATGACTCGAGTCGAGATCGAGTTGTCACTGCCAATGTAAGTTGGAACTTTAATCGTATACCATATTTGATTTATTTAACTCTTAAATTAATTGGGAATTTAATTTTTAATTTGATCTTATTTGTAATAGCTTCTCAACGCACTCCAAAAATTTGGAACCAATCTTGATGAATTTCTTCATTTGATTCTTCCTCCAATTGTCAAAATACTCGATTCCGCTGATGCTCCAATCAACGTGAAAAGAATTGCAATGGAGACAATTGACACTTTATCAATCACACTCAATTTTAGTGATTTTTCATCGAGGTATGATTTCATATGATCAATATTAGAATAAATCCCCTTTTTCATTTGTAAATTAGTTGCTAAATGTAGTTTGATAATTGTAATTAAGAAAATAAAAATCAACTACTTTTTAGAATCATTCATTCGATGGCTCGTGTGATTGACACAACTCCGGAGTTGCGTGATATTGCAATGGAAACTCTTTCAACTCTCGCACTTCAATTTGGTCCAAAATTCCAAGTTTTCATTCCTATGATTCAACGAGTGATAAAAAAGCACAACATCAAACACCCACGTTATGACACGTTGATTCTCAATAACTTGAATGAAGAAGCCTTCAGTAGCTCAAAGAAGAATCCAAGTCGGAACATGGGACTTTCTGCAAATGATACTGCGAGCATAAGCAGAGTAATTATATTTTATTTAATGATTCCAATAATAATTAAGAAATGTATCTTTTTATTTGTTTACTTATTCAATTAATTTAAAATTATATTTAATTCTCATTCATCAGTAATCATATAAAGGATATATTGGATGTTATATTTAACAAATGCTTATTTAATTTAGTTTAATGTTTCAACTGCAAATCTTCAACGAGCTTGGACAGCCTCACGACGAGTTTCTAAAGAAGATTGGCTCGAGTGGCTCAGAAGACTTTCTATCGAACTTCTTAAAGAATCCCCAAGTCCCAGTCTCCGCGCTTGTCACAATTTGGCCCAAACTTATGCCCAACTCCCTCGTGATCTTTTCAATGCTGCTTTCATTTCGTGTTGGACTGAGCTCCAAGAAGAGCAGCAAAATGAACTCATTAAGAGTTTAAAACAAGCACTGATGGTCGAAGATTTGCCAGAAATCACACAAACAATTCTTAACTTGGCAGAATTTATGGAACATTGCGAAAAAGTAAGATGATTTACCTTGAAGAAAAATTAACTATTATTGTTTGATTTTTTGTTCTTTATTTACAATTTAAACAATTTTTAATCGGAAATCAATAATATTTTTAATTAAATGAAATTACTATCCAATTACTCAATAATTAGAGAATGTTAATAATATTTTTTATTGTCTCAGGGACCTTTGCCACTTGACCCAGAATTTTTGGGCGAGCGGGCGATGCAATGCTCAGCTTACGCAAAAGCACTTCATTATAAAGAAGAACAATATGCTAAAAATCCAAGTTCGGATGTTCTTGAGAGTTTAATTTCAATTAATAACAAATTGCAGAATAAAGAAGCAGCTGCAGGTAAAATGTCATTTTTTGTTAGCTATTATATAATGGAGTTTGTAGAATATAATTAAATAAATCAAATATTTTTGTTAGGCCTTTTGGATCATGCTATGAAGAACATGGAATCATTGAAAACTCATTCTCAATGGTATGAACGCCTTCATGATTGGGAAAAAGCTCTGGAATTTTACTCGAACAAAACTGAAGAAAAACCTGATGATTTTGAGATGCGTTTGGGTCAAATGCGATGTTTGGAAGCGTTGGCCGAATGGGGAAATCTCGAACAGATCGCAAGGAACACATGGGGAAAAGCGAGTGATAATGAAAAGAATAAAATGGCCAGCATGGCGGCTGCAGCAAGTTTTGGGTTAAATAAATGGGAAACGATGGATAAATATGTCGCTTATGTGCCGAAGGATAGTCAGGATGGAATCTTTTACAGAGCTGTGCTCCATGTCAATAAAGGAGAATATTCAATGGCTGAGCAGGTAAATTAAAATTCATTTAGTTAATTCCACCTATGATAGATATATAGATAGATAGATAGATAGATAGGTACTTGTAAATTAATCTCATTGTAATTTAATGTACTGTATTTATTTAAATATTCAATTGAACTTTTTTTAGCTTATTGACACAGCGAGGGACATTTTGGACACGGAGTTGACTTCATTGTCGAGCGAGTCTTACCAACGAGCTTACAACACAATGGTCAATGTTCAAATTTTGGCTGAGCTCGAAGAAGTGATTCAGTACAAAGTTGTTCCGGAAAGACAGGAAGCTATCAAAATCATGTGGTGGGAAAGGCTTAAGGTAATTTTATTCCTATTTACTAATAAATTACTCTTTAAGTTTTTTTTATTCAACTATGAGTTTAAATTGGATTTTAAAATGTTCTTTGACTTTGTTTAGGGATGTCAGCGAGTTGTGGAAGATTGGCAGAAAATTCTTCAAGTACGGTCAATTGTTGTGAAACCACTGGAAGATATGAAGACGCGTTTGAAGTTTGCGAGTCTTTGTAGGAAAAGCGGTCGATTGGTACTTTAAAATTTAATTATTGAATTAATTATATATTAATTTAGTTATTAGATTATTCAAAATTCTGTTTTTAATGTAGAAACTTTCTAAATCAACATTAATTCAATTGATCGGATCGGATCCATCTGAAGATTATTCCAAGCCGCTTCCAGTCATTTATCCTGAAGTTACTTACGCCTTTGCTAAGCACATTTGGGGAGAAGGAAACCGCGATGTTGCTTTCAAGTATTATTATTACATTATTATATTATAAAATCATATTCAAACTTTAATTACCAATCGAGGGATTATCCATAATAGAAATTTGAAGATTAATTTAGATTAATAAAACCTAATTTTATAAAAAGAATTTAATTTAAAATTTAAAAATTAATTTAGACAACTTTCAACATTTGTGCTCAACACTCTTACACCGAGGTTGTCAACTGATACAGAGTTAAAGAAATTATCAGCCAGGTGTTATTTACGTCTTGGAGAATGGCAAGAAAGTCTTGAGCCTTTAAGCGAAACATTAATTTCTGATGTTTTAACTTACTACACCAATGCCACTACACAAGATCCAACTTGGTATAAAGCCTGGCACGCGTATGCTTACATGAACTTTGAAGCCGTTTTGTTCCATAAGAACCATTTGACTCAAAATCCTGAGTCTACACAAAGAATCGGATTAACTCCACAATACATTTCCCAATTCACCGTCCCAGCCGTCCAAGGATTTGTCCGATCCATTTCCCTCTCGTCGACCAAAGGGAATTCTCTTCAAGACACGCTAAGGCTCTTGACATTATGGTTTGATTTTGGCCAATGGCACGAAGTTTATGAAGCTCTGGCTGAAGGCATCAGATCCATTCATGTGGATAATTGGCTCCAAGTGATTCCGCAGTTAATTGCTCGGATTGACACACCAAGACATTTGGTTTCGAAACTCATCACGCATCTGCTGACCGACATTGGGAAATTCCATCCACAAGCGTTGATTTACAATTTGACTGTTGCTTCCAAATCTGCACAAGCTTCGCGTCACACTGCTGCTAATAAGATTTTGAAAAATATGTGCGAACATTCGAGGGAACTTGTCAATCAAGCTGTGATGGTTTCTGAGGAATTGATTCGAGTTGCTATTTTGTGGCATGAGATGTGGCACGAGGGATTGGAAGAAGCTTCGAGATTATATTTCGGGGAAAGGAATGTCACTGGGATGTTTAATGTTTTGGAACCGTTGCATTGTATGTTGGAAAGAGGACCGCAAACTTTGAAAGAAACTTCTTTTGATCAGGTTGGAAATTTATCTAACTTTTCCTATAAGCCCTTTTTAAATATTAATCGTAATATTATTATTTAATATTAATCGTAATATTATTATTTAATATTAATATTACAATATTAAATTACTAATCTAATTTGGTTTCTAACATGAGATTATATTTAATTCTTAGGCGTATCGACGTGACTTGTCGGAAGCCCAAGAATGGTGCAGAAGATACAAAGTATCAGGGAACGTGAGAGATTTGAATCAGGCTTGGGATCTTTATTATCATGTTTTCAAGAGAATTTCTCGACAGCTCCCGCAACTAATTTCATTAGGTTGGAAATGAGAACTAAGGAGCTAACTATTTAAATTATTACAATCTTTTTTATTTATTTTATCATAAATATAAAATATTAATTGATGTATTACATTTATATTAGGTATTACATAGTTTACCGTAATATTTATTTTTGTCCTCATTGAAAATGTGTTTTGTTTGTCTTTCAGAATTGCATTATGTTTCGCCCAAGCTTCTAAAATGTCGAGATTTGGAATTGGCCGTACCTGGAAGTTACGTACCTAATCAGTCGATCATTCGAATTGCTCATGTTCAAAGTATGCTTCATGTCATTACGAGCAAACAAAGGCCAAGGAAGCTATGCATTATTGGTATGAAACATTTATTTAAATTATATGAATTTAAGCTATGTTTACCACTCTTATCCAGATATCGTTATTTTATCAATAAATCATGTGTTTATTTAAATTATGATTTAATTATGATTTTATAGGAAGCAACGGGAAATCTTTCATGTACTTACTTAAAGGACATGAGGATTTGAGACAGGATGAGCGAGTAATGCAATTGTTTGGTTTGGTCAATACGCTGCTATTATCCGACCCTGAAACATTTAGAAGAAATTTAACTATCCAGGTAAATTTTTTTATTTAATCCTCATTAATCATCAACTTGGATATATTATTTAAAATTTATCATTTAACTACAATTTTACATTAAAGTATTAAAGATTTTTCTGTAAACCTGATTTGTTTATTAGAGATACGCTGTGATTCCTCTTTCAACTAATTCTGGGCTTATTGGTTGGGTTCCTCATTGTGACACGCTCCACACACTTATTCACGACTACAGAGAGAAAAAGAAAATCCTGTTGAATATCGAACATCGAATTATGCTCCGAATGGCCCCGGACTATGATCATTTACTTCTAATGCAGAAAGTGGAAGTATTCGAACATGCTTTGGAACACACACAAGGAGATGATTTAGCAAGGCTTTTATGGTTAAAAAGTCCAAGCAGTGAAGTAAGAATTTTTTCATTTAATTAACTTTAATTTGTTTAATTTATCGATTAATTGTATTATTTTTGTGTTTAATAAGGTTTGGTTTGATCGGAGGACAAATTACACGAGGAGTTTAGCTGTTATGTCAATGGTTGGATATGTTCTTGGACTTGGAGATCGGTGAGATGTTTTTTATTTAATTGATTTTATTCAATTTCGTTAGGTTTAGTTCACTCGATATTTTAAGTTTATTGGATAATTATATTTTAATTGAATTTTTTAGCCATCCATCAAATCTAATGTTGGATCGTCAGAGTGGGAAGATTGTTCACATTGACTTTGGAGATTGTTTCGAGGTTGCGATGACTCGGGAAAAGTTCCCTGAGAAAATTCCATTTAGACTCACACGAATGCTCATTAACGCTATGGAGGTCAGTTAACCATTGAACATAATTTAACTTCTGTTATTTAATTTACATTTTTATTTGACTAAAATAAAATCACATTGATATGTTGTAATGATAACGTCCATGTCATTCACCAATATTAAAACTTTTGGATTTCAATGTTAAAGATTACTGGAATTGATGGAACTTATCGATGCACATGTGAATCAGTGATGAAAGTTCTGCGACGCAACAAAGATTCACTAATGGCAGTTCTCGAAGCTTTTGTTTATGATCCGCTCCTCAATTGGCGTTTGATCAACGAAGCTCCGAAAGCCAAACGAAACGGCCGAAATGAAATTTCAAGTTCTGTCAATGAAGGAGAATATTTTGCAGAAATCGGAGGAGTTAAAGCAAAACCGCCTGTTGTTGTGGATGAAGGTTCTTTTACATTTACATAATACATTTACCTAGTACAAAAATAATAATCGTTAATGATGTTTTAGCATATTACTATATCGGGGATATTCGTTAACAAAGCTGATATTTAAATAGTTTTTAATGCATTTTTAAACGAAATTAATTTATTAGAAACGGGTGATAAACCTCAACCTGAAGCTTTGAATAAAAAAGCCCTTACTGTTGTCACACGTGTAAAGGACAAATTGACTGGAAAGGATTTCAACAACGAGGAGCCTTTGGGATACGAAGAACAAGTTGACATGTTGATACAACAAGCTACTTCTCATGAGAATTTGTGTCAATGTTACATTGGATGGTAAACAATTTATGAATTATGATGAGGAATATTAATAAAACACGTTTAAATTCATTATGTTAAAATTAAATGTTTTAACCAAGTAAACTTTAATTATTGAATTAATTAATTGTTTTAATTTTAGGTGTCCTTTCTGGTAAAGGGGATCCGAATTTCAAGACTTTTTTGAATGGTTTAATGAAAAAGTTGATTCTTGGTGAAAAAGGTTTTTTCTGAAAAATACCCAATAACTGCCGTTATTTTGTTCAAATGCATTTGTTTTAAAATGCATTTTTTGCTTCTTTCCTCTTTCTCTTCTTTAGTCGACAGTGCCATTTTATTTACTATTTAGATTTAGATGGTGTTAAATATTTACTTTTTTGTTTTGAGTCCTAAATTATTAAATTTAAAAAAGTTACTATTAAAATGTTAAAATTGTTATTTGTGTTTTAATTGTGAAATATTAATTGTACTTATGTGGATATACTTATGTAAATTTAATGTTTAACGAAGTAATGAATAATCAAGTAGGACTTTAGAATGATTAAGACTAGAGATTCTTAAAGTACATGTGAATTATATCACTTAAATAACCATTAATTATAATATTTATTACATTATTTGTATGTAGTGTACAAATGTTTTAACATTAATCTGTTATGAAATGGTTGATTTAATGTTTAGGAATCTAAAAATATATAATATTTATATGGAGTTAATTTAACTGACAGTTACAAATTAACTAAGGAATAAATACAAAGAAATTTAGATGTAATTTGGAGATTCAATTTCTTCTTGATTGTCTTGAAGTTAATTTTATTTATATTATATTTAACAATTAAACAAATCAAGTGTTTTTAAGTGTTAATGAAACATTTCATAATTCTTCCTAATTTCCTATCCTAAATAAAACATTGAATTTTTAAACTTTTTGTTTCATTATTAATAAACACAATTAACATTCGCATCTTTAATTAAGTTTGACCATGTGTTGTAATAACTGCTACATCAATAATGTTTTTATTTAATTTACATCCTTAAACTGTTTGATATGTAAAGTTTTATTAAGAATTTGTTAAACAAATTTTCCAAAGCTGCTCAGTCACAAAAGCATTACAATGATTGAGTTTAATTGCAGCTCCGTTCTTTCGCTCATAAGGCATAAGACATTTCATAGAAGACGCTTGTTGAAGAAGAAACCAATCCGGATGATTTTTCACTTCTTTCACTTTGAAGATTTGATCAAAATTTGTGGTGGCACATTGAGTAACTTTCAATGATGAATCTTTTGAAACGGCAAAACAAAGAGATTCCGAAAGTCCGCTATTCACTTTGATCAATTTACCATCTTTGCTGACTTTCGTCGTATTCAAATAAAACTTTTGATCTTGTGACGGTGTTGTCCTAATAAATTAAAATATAAAAATTAATTTTGAATTTTTGTATAATTTATAATAAATATTATATGGTATTTATACACATATAATAAAACATGAGCTTCTGAATGAAAGTATGGATAAATAAATGAAAATATTCTATACCAGTAAGAGCACTCATCTATGAAAACTTTAGCTTCTGAAATATGACCAAAATTCCCAGCCCTTAAACATTTGGCGGTTGAAAAATGTTGCAAATAAATTGCCTTGTTTTGAATATTTTCAACTTTTGTATCAGTTCCATTCCCAATAAATTTACAAAGATTTTGGGACTCAACTCTTGCGATTAATATCGAAAGAAAGGTTATGATGAGTAATTTCATTTTGTCAATAAAATCAGATTATTTTGGCTTTTATATGGCTAGAACAGAATAAATTAATTATTTATGTAATTTATAAATGGAGGTTTAATAGGGAATATTATGAATAAACTTCACTGTAAATGGTATATGATTTACAAATATTCACTTTGGAGAGATTCAAAGCATGAACAATTAAATTCACTTGTAATGGCGTAGATAGGGGTTAATTATGTACGATAATGTGCATTGTGAAGGTTTGAATGAATCAGCATTTCTTGTTAGTATATCTTAAGAAAGGAAACCTTGAAAAAGAGTCGTTTGCATTTATTTAATTGTAAACAAGAATTTTCCTTTCATTAACATATAAATTACGACATTCGACAATACGACAGTAGTTGAATATTTAAGATACCCTAATAATATTTATAGCAAATTATCTATAATATAGTAATAATCATCTAATCATCATCATCCACAGTATATTTTAAGTAATTAAACCAATAATTCAAAAATGATGTACTATAATAATTTAAACAACTTTATTCGTTTTGATTGCACATAGTATAGTGTTATATAGTGTAATAAACTCTTTTGACAATTTTCCAAACAAGAATAACCCAATTCAAATGCTGGGGCATAATGTAATAGTTTAAAAGCTCACACTAAAACCAAAACTTCACCTTTAAATACAAAACCGGTTAAAATTTCTTTATTTAATAAACAGTGTAAATTTATTAAAGTTAAAATAAAATGTTTAAATTACCGTTTAATTTTTAACTTTATCAAAATTCTACCGTTAGAGACCATTCATTCATTTAATTAATTGCACATTATTTTAAAATGATATTAAGATTATTAATAAATAAATAATTTTTATTTGTGAAATTGTTGCGGACTGCGGATCAAAACGTTGTCAGTTGTCACTTTGTCAAAAATGTACTTTAACAGACTTAACTATTACTCAATCTATCAATTTTATTTTATTAAAATTTGTCAAATAAATTAATTTAATCAAAATCAACCCAATGAAAGTCTAAACAAATAAAGTTCTAAATAAAAAAATGTTTTTTATGAATTTTACAGGAATTGTTGTATTTGTTTGACCCAACGTGGGCTGATTTGTATTGAAATTGAAAAAAGTTTCCAATTTTTCACCGGACTTTGTGAGCTCCTTTGTCTTCCAGACATTTTCACTGAACATTTCAAAGCTGTCAATTTCTGCCAGAGTTGTTACACAAATCTGAAGAAAATTCGGGGCCTCTTGGATGACCTCAAAGCCATTAAGGCAAAGTTGTGCGGAGCAAAAGAGGAAATGAAGCTTTTCTTTGCGGATATCACGCAAGCTTTGGATCCGCAGTTTCAACTTCCTTTCATTTCTGAACCAGATTTCAAAACAAGGACTTTAAGAGCTGAAGTTGTCAAATGTAAAATATTTAATTACACATCAAATTATTATAACTATAATTATGTAATTGAATTTCTGTTTAAATAGATTTGAGAAGTTTAGAAGAGAAATCGCCTGAAGTTGAATTAAGCCAAATGGAAGAAGTGAATTTTCAAGAAGTGATCGAAGACCAAGAACAAATTGTACAAAATATTTTAGAATTTAATC
The DNA here is from genome assembly GCA_034687125.1 of Neelides folsomi. Taxonomy (NCBI): domain Eukaryota; kingdom Metazoa; phylum Arthropoda; class Collembola; order Neelipleona; family Neelidae; genus Neelides; species Neelides folsomi. The sequence goes on from JAQGBZ010000392.1 coordinate 18,052, forward strand.
CAGATCAATTTTTCCAATCCCTTGAACCTCCTTCGTCTTCAGTTGTAATGTTACATATCCCTGATACAAATTCCCCACATGGGAAATCCAACATGAACCAACTTAATTATGATTTAAACTTACCAATTCCTTTGAATGAAACCGTTGATTCGAAAGACCCAAAACCCTTAAAAAATGCAAAAAGGAAAACTTTTTTTAAATTGACGGATGAACTTCGCCAACAATTAATAAAAGATGCAACTAATAAAACTGGCATAGTTAAATTAAAAAAATTGGAAGATATGTCGCAAAAAGATATTCAAACTTCCCTATCCAAAAGAAAATTTCGTGGGATGCCAATTTTAAAAAGAACGATTTATTCTCAAGAACTTAAATCTTACGTCTGTGATATTTGTAATCGTGCATTTAAAAGATCAAACGATTGGGTTCGCCACAAAGCTTTAGTACACCAACCTGGAAAATTTAAATGTAGAAAATGCCTAAAAAATTTCTTCTCTTTAGAAGATTTCAATTCGCATAACGCAATTTCTCACTCTGATGTCAACAAATGTGAAAAAATATCCAAGTCCGTTTATTGTGAATATTGTTTTAAAGAAATTAAAGGAGGGAAGAAAAATTTAAAACTACATATTTCAACTTTTCATTTAAAAGAGGGAAATTTAAATTGTCCGTTTGAAAATTGTGGAAAATCATTTCCTTTTACTTCAGTTCTCAAAAGACATGTGGATTCAATTCATCTAAAAATTCCCCCAGAAAAGAAACACAAATGTGACTGGGAAAAATGCAAAAAAGCATATTTAAGAAAGAAAAATTTGGAAGAACACATTTTAACCCACAAGAAAGAAAAACCATTTCAGTTCCGAGAATGCAGAAAGAAATTCAAAACCTCAAACATTGTCAATCGCACACAGAAATTCATCGAAGAAGAACAAATTGAATAATTAAAATATCAGATTGTGTATTTGCAATGCAATATTTGGTGATCATAAAGTCAAGCTCGGCTGAAGGATTTTCGTCTTGATAATAAATAATTAAATTCTGTTGTACTCTTAAGACGCCGATCCAATGCATTTTGTTATGAATACAAGGTATGGTTATAATTTGATTTAGATTCACATAGTTTTAATTGATATTGACTATCATCGATTATAATGATAATCTAATTCGAATTCTAAAACCCGGAAATTGTATTGACTCGGCATTAGGAGAGTCCTCCTTTCTATCATATTATGTATGTACATAAAGAATAACAAAATAAAAACATTAAATACTGAAATTCCAATATTTATTTATTTTAATTCTATCCTCCACCATACAGTTAACATAAATTAAAACCAATATTTATAAACATGACAATTGAATAACTAATTAATTAATTATGATAATTAATCTATAATTAAATAATTATATGATTTATAGATAAATTAAGAATTACGAATTATTATACATTCTAGGTATATTACATCTTTGAACTTGGAACTACCGTATGTGCATCTTTGAAAAAACTTTAGTTTATATTTTACATTTAAATAAATTTGTGTGAAGTGTGAACTCTAAATAAATAAATACATTATCTATCATTATAAAATTTTCAGAAATTTTCCAATTTACTATATTTATATTTACATAAATATTTTTTCACCGGTGTGAACTCTTGTGTGCTATTAGTATATTAAACTACAACTCTCGAAAGTAACTTTTATTGCATATAATTATTTTAAATTTAAATGGTTTTTCACCTGTGTAAATTCTAGTGTGGTTTATTAAATGTCCACTCTCTGAAAATGCCTTATTGCATATTTTACATTTGAATGGTTTTTCTCCAGTGTGAATTCTCACGTGTATTATTAAGCGATCTCTTCTTGAATATCTCTTCTTTCATATTTTACATTAAATGGTTTTTTGCATATGTGAATTCTATTGTGCTTTATTAAATTTTCACTTGTGGAATATGCTTTATTGCATATTTTACATTTAATCCTTTGATAAGGTCCGAGCCATATGTTGGCACGGGAGAAATCTTTCCGAAATTCGGAGCGTGCAAGAAATGGCACGCCTGCAAACTTTCCAATCTTTGGCTTGGTTACAAAAATGGTCCATTTAAATCTATCCAAATGTCGGGTTGGATACAAAAATGGACCAAACAAATTCTCGCCATTTTAGGGAGCGGACCAGAGTTTGGACCAGTGAATTTTCTCGTTATTTTATTTTAATTATCAATTCAATCGTAAACAGGAAATAATTTATCTCCTATCTTAGAAAACCTTCCCATAATTTAGAAATTCTTTCATTCTGAACCTCCCAAAGTTTTGAAATTGTTCTATGAAAATAAGTGCCATAGCTTTGATTAAAAGTTTGAATTTCTTCCCATTAAATTAAAAGATTTTCCATCATTGCTAACCATACGAAAAGGTTAAATGTTTTTTGATTTCTGTGAACTCTAGTGTGGATGATTAAATCTTCTCTGAGAAAATCTTTTTGTACAACTTTGGCATGAATATGGCTTTTCTTTTATGTGACATGTCCTATTAACTTATTGTTATTACTTTTTACTTCGTTGCAAAATAAACATATAAATAACTTTTTATGTTTAATTATTTTATCCTCTATTATGTAATTAATGTCCACACCTTGCCACTTTTTTCTCTTTAGTTTATCGATAATATAAAATATTTTATTTAAATTATACCCTATAAAGGTAATCAGTAATTTGGGCTAAAGCTTTGAAACTTGGCTATATTTATTTAAATTAATTTTTATCTTACCCGCTTGGTATAAAAAGTTTTTTGTCTATTGAAATTTTCCCGCTTGGTATAAAAAGTAACCTTTGTTAATTGATATGTTACCCCCTTAGTATAAAAAGTTACCTTTGTTTATTATTTCTAGCGAACGAATTCCTTTTATGCCCTTGTTCATTTAATACAAAACTCCTCAGTGGAAGCACTTGAGAGATTTGACGCTGCCGGAATTATCACACGACTGGTCGTGTGAGAAATGACTAATTCGAATACTCCAAGTATAAAATTTATTAATTACCCTTTCTTGATTGTATTGGATTTATAAAATTCATTTCTAATCATTATCAATTTTGTTGCGAAATTCTAAAAATAATTGCTAAGTACTACAAAACAAATACATTATAATTAAAACTACAAATTAAACTAGTTTTGGGGGATATTTAATGGATATCTTATGTCTGTACTAAAATAGTTCTTCATTTATGAATATTTTATCAATAAGTCATCTATAATGTCGGTTAGTTGAAATCTATCTTTGTCCCAGGGCCCAGGGAGGGTTAATAAGATTTAATAATTTTACACACTAAATATAAAATAGACTGATAAGTAATGCAAGGGTTTATGACTTATTTTCAATTTACTTTTAAACCTCACTATTTGTATTATACTAATTTTAAGACAATAACAATACATAACAACCATACCTCTGCAGAATATTAAATATCCGCCATTGCGTTTAAACAATTTTGTATATGAAAGTTATCCTCATTGGCCATGTGAATGTGGATTGGGAAGAGATTAGTTGGTTGTCACATGGTTGTCAGAAGATGTGAGTGATGAAGAGATGATCGATTACCGCACGGTTCCTCAATTATCCCTTCCTGACTGATGGGAGATCGGACATGTGTTAGGGAAATTTCATGATCTTATAACAACTCAATTGAGCATTTCTTAAACTTCCCGAACCCTCTTAGGATTTAATGGAGAATTGGAGAAGAACGTGTCTTCGCCCATCAATGGTTAGTTGAACAGGGAAAGTTATCCAAGTTGAATTTGATAATTGTAAATAAATCTCTCTATTTATTTCCAATCAAATCCCCAATATATATTTTTAATCACGCATGCTATTTTCTATCTCACCAATTATCGACATGTGATCGAAAATACTGTTTTGATAGCTAAAAATGAAGAGAAAACTGGCCGATGAAACGATGAAAGTAGTGGAATTTTAATGATATGAATAATTTGATAATAACTATAAGAAAACTGCCCACTTGAATTGATTTCTCTTGTCAATAGAAAAGAGTCAATGCATATAAACATTTAAACAATAAATATCCCTAGCTTATTATCTTCTTATAATAATGTGTGATTGTGATTAGTGATTGAATGGGCTTGAATGGATCTGCATGTGTGGAAAAGGAAAGGAACAAAAGTCCATTTTATCGAATTGTAAAAAAGGAAAAGTTAATTTGCATATTATTTATATTTCTCCAATTATCTAATTATTCTTTTACTAATTTAATTCCTAGTTGGCTAATTAATGATCTTGGCAATACAACTAACTAACTGTATAGGTATAGCTCAAAAATTATCCACATTGTTCATGATAAGCTTGTTAGTTTTCTTAGGAAAGATTTCATATTTGTTATTGTCGATAATTTATTAAGAAAATACTTACAATTTCTTTGTTGTAGAAATTGATAATTGAGACTTGATTTTACGACATGTTTTTAGATCATTCAATGCTCTAACAATAAGTTAACTCTCTTCTAATGCATTTGAAACTATATCTTCACAAATATCTGTAATAATTTTTTTGTAAGTGTTTAATTTAATTTATATAATTATTTAAAATTCAGAATTACGTACTTAAAATAAAAGTAGGTACATTAAATTAAATTATTAATGTTAAAAACGTTTTCAATTTTCCAACTTGATTGCCATCCCTGCTTTTACAAATGTTGTAATAATTTGGTTGCTAATTGGCCCTTCATTGATCGAACATGACCTGAACAAGATGTTTTAATGAAGGAGTGACGAGAATGAACAATTGGATTCATCAAGTGGGCGAAGAAGAAATGAAGCGATGATTGGGAAAAGAGAATAAATTATTCATTCCAAAATCCGCCCATCTTCTTTATCAATCCACCTGTCAACATCTCATTGAATTTCGCTTCACACCGTCAAATTCATTTCCATTTCTATTTATTTATTCCTTAATATATAGTTAATATATAAATAATAATAGTTTATGTATTGCTCTCATTTCAATTCGACCGTGTGATCCTTCATTGGGTGACATTTAAGGACAAATGGGCATCAATGACCATCAATACAATCACCATCCAAATCATCAGAATCATCCCACAACATGTTTAATAGTTAAAGCTAGTTAAGGTTGTATAGGAACAAACACGAGGTAGCAAATTAGGAAGATGTCGATCCGCCCTTTATGACAATTAGATCCCAATCAAAGGAATCTTTAACTCTTAATGGAAAAAATTGTTATTCATTGGAGCAGTGAAGGGCTAACGAAGTCCAAACCACACGAATGTCAAAAGAAAGAATGGAGATGTTCGCAAATCATTAAATCTTCAGGGGCATTCCATATGTGAACTCAATTCTTCTTTCAGACCAAATGTAAGGTACATATAAGATACAATAACTTAATGTAAATGTATTGACGGTTAATGTATAAATGGTTAATGTTGGCGTATTGTTATTAAATAGCAGTTATAATACATTCAAATGTGTATCAAATGTATTATTTATAAATGTATTATTTATTAGTCCTATTAACGTGTGTGCCACAACAACCACAAGGAGGTTTGTTTTTGTTTTGTCTCATTGTTTTTTGAGTCCTTCTCTGCACAGGAGACCTCAATGACATTTCATTTCCTTTCAGTCTCAATTGAGTCACGATTTTCTTGAGGTTCTGCCTTGTGGGAAATCTCAACGGGGTTGTTTCAATTCCTAATTCAAATTGGCAGTATGGGCACCAAGATTGGAACGGAATTTGAAGGAACAAACTTACTGTTATTTAATCTTAGTTAACCCTATTAAATGATAAGATTATTGACTAATTACTGCAACCAATTTATGCATAAAAATAAGAAAAATTTTATATTTAAACATTTTTTATTACTCCTGTTCAGTCTTAATATACCATGAATGTATTTTATATTCCGAAAATAAGGTATTTTTTTACTTTGTAATAAAACTAACTGCCGTTGTGATTATTCTTAATTGTTTAAAAAATATATATTTCAAATATAAATAAAACAGATATGTTAGTGTTGAGTAGTTTATGAGTTGAGTCATATGTGACAATATGATTATGGGTATTTCATACAGTGTATTAAATAACATCAAAATAGCAATTGCCCCAAATCTATTAAAATTATCAGATCGAGGTTATATGTAACATTGTCTCAATAAAGCCTTTAAATCACCATTAAAATCCGAAAGTTCAAATTTAAATTGACAATGGAGATGAAGGGTGAAGATGATCAAAACATTTAAATTCATATTAATGATGATATTGCGCATGCAAATACCCAAGTAAGATATATACTTACATAAGCATTTATCTACAGTTATTTATTTGAATATTACATATATATATGAGTGTATGAGTGCATATTGCAAAATGAATAAATGAAGTTTACACGATTCGTTTCGACGTTTGACATCTTCATCCTGAAAGTTTATAATTTAATGGTCAATTTGTATTATCACTGGGGGAGAAGGTCCGTAGGAGTCATGGGCATTAAATCCCCATTTAAGCCCAAATGATCCATCCCAATTGCGTGAATTGATCCGATTTGGCTCTCCAATGCAATCAAATACCTTTTTTCATTATTCATACAACATATGACTTATTACATTATTTTAAACATTAAAGTAGTTATGTATGTTAGGTTATGTATACAATTTATGTGTACAATGTTGTTATCTTTAATAGAGAAGAATGGTCCTTAAAGAATTAAGGAATCTATAAAGGGAGACGATGGGTGATTGAAATATTGAAATCTTAAAGGTTTAATCCAACGACGTTGAGAGGAGTAAAAGTGAAGGTTGATGATTGCAATATTGATGAGATGCTCTCTTTCCCAACAACTGCACGCGTAGACCAATTATAGGAAAAAATTGTGATTGGATTCGTTCCGTTGGGTGAATCCCCCGCTTTGTATTATGAATATTTAAACTTAACAATGAATCTCACCTTCGCGAAGCTTTGCACGATGATGAATAAGTCTTATCTTATACATTCAATACATAGATTCTCGTAGAACTTTAATATTAATATTATGCAAAATACCTTGTATTAAAAATCAGCTATTAACTCTTCACTATAATAATGCTATACTCATAAGAATAATTACTATAAAGTATTATAAATTTATAATAAGAAATTCTTATTAAGAATAAAGACTTATTGTGTATAAAGATGGGCGACTTTATATTATATGGCTATTTATTTATGATGATTCCATATAAATTGTATATAATTCCAGAACAATAATTTGAATTGGAATTGTAATGAGACAAAGAGTCATAAATTTAATTTCTCACCCATCCACACCTTCACACGCATCATTACGCTCTGATTATAAGAAATGACCTTTTTGATTCCTTTCATTATGGAGAGCATCTTTGACTCTCCTTTGAAATCAAAGGATGGAATGAAGGAGAAGAAATTCAATTGATTTAATAGGTCGAACCGGCGAAGATGGAAAGAATCTCATTTCCAATCTCAATATTAAAAAAAGACGCTCCTCTTTCATTTCCAAATCGTGTCTCATTGGAATGATAAATCCAAATAAGAGGTCGAGGTCGTCGAAGGTTATTTCTTATTTTCCCATCACCCTCCTTTTTTCACCATTACACTTTTTACTATTTTCAATACATTTCCCCTTGCATTTTTAAGGTTGCATTTTTTCCTTTGTATTTCTCCCACCATGTTTCTATTCATTCCTTTTGCTTATAATTTCCTAACTATTAATTTCATTTAACTTGGATTATTTACGTTGGAATGAAAACGCGTTTTTAACTATAAAACTTGTCGGAGATGGAACCATTAAAAACTTTAACTTTACGACCATGGTTTTAAGTTCAACGTGCATAGATCGTAATAATAATCGTTAAAGTTGAGAAGTTGAGATTTGGGGGGAAAGAGGAATTATCTTTATAGACGCATCGACTTGAAGGCTCAGTTTTTTACCTTTGGAAAACTTTTGCTTATTAGATAATGTGAAGAAAATGAGAGGGGAGGAAAAGAAGTAATATTGTAATGCATGAGATATGCGAGAGGTTTAACATGCATTTTTGTATTCCATTTCCCGAACATGAGATATTACAAACTTCTGTTACTAATTAACTACGTGTCTTTGGGAGAAACATTTTTCTCATCACTTCGAGTTCAAAGACAAAAGTCAAAAGAATAAGAAAATGAAACAACCACTAATGAATGTTTTCCGCGTGAAATGATAAAAAATTTAGCCTTTAAACTTTAAGTAATTTCAGAAAATTGAATTTGGGGAAAATTGTAAAATAACTTAATATTCCAAATTAATTTTAATATTTAAACTATTTTATAAATATTTTTATAACATAAAATAGATACAGGTCTTCTCTCGTACGTTACTCCCAAGAAAAGAAATAAAGAGTAAATTCAAATATAATATTATTATTTAAAAGTTATATTAAAATATAATATTAAATGTGCAAATTCTGGAATTGTCCGAATCCACTTTTGTTTCAAAGTGAAAGACGAGGAGAGTGATGGGAGAATCATAGGAGAATTCCTTTGTTGGTGTAATTCATAATTGCGAGTCTGGCGAGTTTTGGAGAGTTGAATAATGAAGGTAGATGAGCAAATGGCTGGAGGGCAGAGATCTCCTTAATGAAAGTGAAAGTATTGAGGATCATGAGATGAATTCATCCCCATTACTTGTAACCCTATTAACTCACATCACTCCCATGTATCAAATTTTACGACTCGTTCCTTTGCTTAATCCAAAGATAAATATATACCCTCATTCAGGGATCCAACTCCTTGACCAATATATGGGAAATTTTAATTCTCCTGATTCATTTACCACAACATGAGACGGCAAGTTGTGAGAAATGTTGATCATAAGGTTGATACAATAAATAACTTGACTTGAAATATTAATAATATTGATTCATTCAATCAACTCACTTTAATGTTTACCGCTCATGATTTACTTGTATATTATTAAGTAAATTATTTATTATAAAAGTGCTTGATTATGAATAAATTATTAGAAACGCAATCAATCTAAAATGACTAGCTTGAATTAATTCAAAATTGCCTTTTTTAAATTTTTTAATGGAGTATTTCTCATTTTAAAATCAAAGTTATAATTTTTTATTATAGCAGTATTTACTTCCGAATCTTTGAATCCTTTGAATGATTTAAAATGTTTTTTAATTTTAAACTAATTACTAAACATAAATAAAAATGATTTTTAATTCAAAATCTCCTTACTTTTCAGAGTACCTTAAGAATCTTTAATTGGATTCATTAAAATTTCCATAATTCTGCATCTGAACACTATAAGCTGTAACAAATTCAAATTTTAATGCACCAACAAAATAAATTAAAGATTGATATTGATAACTATTAATGAGATTAATTATTATTAGTAACTTATAATGTTAAATGATTAAACAGATTAAAGATTAAGCATTGCATTGTCAATCTTTAGATAAGTAAGAACTTTTCCTTTCCTCATTAACTCATCATTAATCAATTAATGTTCATTGTTTCCTCATTTATTATCAGTGACAAGATGTCAAAGTTGCACCTGTCACCTTGTCACACGTAACAGTTCAATCTTCTTCAATTCTCTTCCTTGCCATTTTATCTTCAACCCCAAATGGTTCATCATTACTTTATGTTAAATTCCTTTGCTTTTAACGGTTAAGATTGAGCAATTTCTATCTAAAATAAATTTATAACTTTTATCATACAATTGTGTTATTTTATTAAACTATGTGACATTTAATCTAAAAATTATGTTCAATTGCATTTTATTACACTTTCTCAGCATAATAATTTTAACAGAATAGAAGAGACAGAAGCTCTTGAAAATCCCTTTTGTTTTAATTCTGGTGTGTTTTCATTTAATTTAATGCTCATCTTTCAAGTGATACAGAAAGATTACTTTCCTTTGACTTCCACTAACTTTAACAAAATGGACTTTTAACGTTTTCACAAAAACGGGAGAAATTCATTTCCTCCATTTCATATTCATAATATCATAATTCCACTGCTCTTCATCTTATGTTGGCCTATGGTTAAAGATTAAGAAGAAGATTAAACATAAAAGAGTCAACTGATAAGGAGCACAAAGTGAACCATAAAAAATTATAAATGGCTAAGGTGAGGGGCTTAAGACTTAAATACACACAAGAGATATGAAAAATGTCCAAGTCATCCCAAAGCTTCTTACTTCAATGAAAGTTTCACATTTTCTCCCTTTTCTAAACTTTATTAACCATTTAGCATTACCATTAAACATTTAACTTAAACATTTAGCATTAAATACAAATACCTACTTATTTAGAAGAATTTAAAGTATAACTTTAAATGTGTTGAATCACACCTTTGGGTTAAGTTGTTAAGTAAAATGTCAGTTAGCACACACGCGACTTTTGAAAACTTCTTCGTGCAAATGTCACAAATGTCAAACCTTCAAAACTCCCACAATTCAATTTCTAAAGATTTATGGCTGATTTCGACGATTTTCGTTAAATAGATAGTTAAACGGCTAAATAGCGGAATTGTAAAATAGCTGAATGGTTAAATAGTTATGTAACTTAATGGCTAAATAGCTTGTTGATTATAATTAAATGGTAATTTAAAGGAAGTGAACTCTTTCCAACAGAGAGTGAAGACATTTGAATATATAAATTTTATAAATTAAAGGAATGTTAAGCGGGTTAATGAATCATCGTCATGTGTAAGTGAAACACGAGGATGATTTTAATCCTTTGACCACACTTGACCATTTAAATTGAATGAAATCAGAATTTGAGAAAATGATGGGGTTCCTCTTGGTTGTGTACATTTCGGACACACGATTAAACTTTGAAATCCAAGTGGTTTGACTTAAAAATCCAAACCTGTTTCCTTCCTTCACCTCCTGCCCCAATCACACCAAAACAATCAAACGTGGTCAAAATGGGTTGAAGAAACCCACGGAATCGCCCGACAAATTCTTTCAAATTCTTTTGCATAAATTCTGGTTACATAAATGAACAGTGCAAAGGGAGTTCTTGATCCCACGCCAAACAATTAATAACCAAAAACAATTAAAAGTGGAATGAGGAAAACGATCATTTTATTTCAAAAATGTGTGTAATTGACTCAAACTCCAATACTTTCGATTTGAGGAAATTTTAATTAATTTTGTCTAATGGCTTTCATTAATTTTTATCATAGCTTAATTAACCATTTAAATTCCGACTTGTAATAAATATTCATTATTACATATTATTATAAACAGGATATACATATTATGCAAAATGTTTAATTATTGTTAGTCAGATCGTGCATTTATTTAAAAAATTATCCAAATTGCATCAATATCAATATAATAAATATTTCAATATTATACATAATTCACATTGTATTTAATCAAAATCTTCTTTTTATATCAATTTATCAATTTGCCAATTTATCCACTTATCAATGTATCAGAATATCAATTGGTTTTTACATAAGAAAGGAGGAAGCAGGGAATTTATAAAAGACATGGGGAGTTTTATGGAGGAGTCATGTCATGTGTTGTGTGTGATTGTAAAGAGGATTTGAATATTTGCAGTAGCGTGAAAAGACACACTGTGGATGATGCAACAGTTTTTTGTGCTGTATTGAACACCCCAACGTTATTTGATAACTTTTGTTCCCAAGAGGTGTGAATTTAAATTGACAAGTGTGAAGTCTCCTCTTTATCCTTTAATTCATTATTCTTAATACTTCCCTCACTTCACTACAAGCGACAATGGGAAATGAAAGATAATGTAATGTATGTAATTTGAATACCTCCAACGACTCCTATTTGTCTTTCCACTTTAAATGTGAAATCGGGAAATGATTCTTCAACTCCTCCAATTCATCCTTTGACTTCTTCCCACCCTTCTAAATTCAAAGTTCTGGCAATGAGAAAGTCAACACAAGAACAAAAAATTCAAAATTCGCATTTTTAATTCGCATTTTATTTAAATAGTTTAATCTCAATAAAATTACAATTAGTGTGTATTACTTTGAAAATATAAACTTTCAATTCAATTAAATATACAATTTTTATATCCAATCTCTTGGCTATTGATATAAGGAAATTGTAAGTTCTTGTACTATGTTTAATGTATTTAGTTTGCCACTTTGACCAACAATTAAAAGAGTGCTAATTGGAGTTTAAAATTCCAAACACATTTTCCGTATTTATTTAAACATAATTATAATAATTGTGCAATGTCTCGGTGGCCCACATGTCAAACTGATAGCCGTTTAATTAAAGAGGCAAAGGAGAACTCAATGAGTTCTTAAAGACAGTTAATTGGGAATTGTTAAGTGAATCTTTGGCAATCGTAATTATCTTTGTTGTAACATTCTTAAAAATAATCACTCGAAGGGGATCTTTCCTTATAGCCAATTATTCACATTTTACAAGATGAGGCAAAATGCTCATTATGGATTTCGAACCAACAGTTTTAAAAATCTTTCAAGAATGCAACCCGGTGAGATTCTTAATTGTTAAGGTACATTACATAGCTTTAGATTATTAAAGATGCTTAAAGCTTGTTAAAGAATAATTGAAGATGGTTAAAGTTCATATATCCTAATATTGAGTAAAATGATTGAAAATGCTTATAGAAGTGATGGTTAGGTTTATTGATGTTGGTTAAAAATGACCAAAAGAATGACATAAATAAAAAGTAAACTTGACATTTCTAATATTACCAAAAGTTAATTGTTAATTAAAAATCAATGAGAGGTTTGGAGAGTTATTGCAATGGATTTAATTTCATGAATAAATTAAGATCCCTTCTCATTTTAATGCTATTATTAACTCGTGGTTTTAACCAACAATAACAAAGTGATTTAAGTGGTTAAATATAATTAAAGCCCCTCGGATTTATTAATTTAAAATTTATGCTCAAAGGGAAGTTAAAGGTAAAGATGGATTTCATGATTTGATTTTAAATGGCCAAAGAACTTGAAAGGAACCTGAATGATTTTTGACTGCTTTCGCCTTTGTTTGGTTGTTTCCAATGCTGAGCCTCGTCATTTGCTCATTAGGAAGAAACGACAAAGCGACCACAAACGACCGTTTAAGAATCAAATCGAGTAATTGGCCAACCAAAGACCAAATGGAATTTCTAAATTGAGAGAAGGAGAGACAAGGTTTGGGGTTCTTATCAATCAAATGAGCATTCGTTACACATCAGGTGGATTCTTTTCAAGGATGCGAAGGCCGCGTTCCACTTTGTGCAATTTCCTAAACAAATTCATATTTCCAGTTTTTTAAACATTTTAAGCAATTTTACATATATTTGAGATTAATGAATTTCTTTTCGATTAATTAAGTGAAAACAAGTCAAATCATCATTTGGGGTTGGTTTCATTAAAGAAATTCTATTTCCTTTATTTCAGATATTCCTTTATTGGCCTGTTAGACGATCCCTTGTGGTTAAACAAAAAATTAAGATAATTTTGAAGATTTGTTTTTTGCTGAAAGTCTTAAGATAAAATAGAATCATTAAATTATTTTAAAATTACTTTAAATATTTTAATTTATTCGAATGTATATCCCATGTAAATTTTTCACATATCAATGACCTTTAGAATAAAATTGATTATTTGTATTTTTGTATAATTTTTTCTTAAGGTTTAAAATCATTAAGGTAAGAAAATTACGATCAGAATGGTTAAAGGTTTAAACGCATAAGCATGCGGATACCATGCGGATACCACAAAAACTCTACATTAACAAGATTCTAATTGATAATACGGCTAAGATTTCCTTAGCCAGTATTAGTATCAGTGCGTGTATTAGTATAGGAGGACAAGTTGTGCCCTCTATTTAACCTAACCTAACCTAACCTAATACAATTGAAATACCTCACCATGGTGCACCATGGTTAAAATCGAAAAATGCTGGTATTGGAAATCCTTGCCGATAATACATTACATATCTTTTCATATTAATTTGTGTAGAAAATCACATGCAATTGACAATCGATAATCCTTAAAATTTAAAATCCTTTCTATAAAAGGGCTTATAAAGATGATTCTTTAATTGACCAAAAAGCTTGGTAAAAAGATTTTAAGCCCCTCTTGGAAAATTGATTATTGAAATCCGGGCAATTAACCTTATAAGGAAATTGAAGAATTCCATTTTAGAACAAATTCAAAACTTTCCCTATATTAAAATTCATCATTATTTTTACTGTATAACAATAATATGTACTTATTTATAACTCACGTCAACACAATATTAATAAGAGCTTAACTTTCATCAACATTAAATAAAAAATGATTGTAAGTCAAACTGTGATTTTAAATCATCCGTAAAATGAATCTTTAATTTCTTTATGATAATGTTGCATTCATTTTCATTAAAGTCTCCTTAAACATTTTATCTTAACAAAACTCAAATATCTAAAAGATTATTCATATCACATTTCATATTAGTGTTATTTTGTAATAAGAACTCTATGTTATTTTGAAGAATTGAAGATGTTCAACTTTGATTTCCATTACAAAACTACAATTAAAAATTTGTTCATTCTTTCAATCTCCTCACAAACAATTTGCATTCATTTGTAATATTACCAATATTTTCCCTAAAACTTTTATCATACTACTTATAATAAAAGAATAACTATCACCTTTACAGTTCTACTGCACGACTGCATCTAATATGTATGCATATTAAATGTATGTATCAAGTATCAATATAGCGGGTAATAAAAATGGTCAAAGAATATAAGAAAGTGTTTCTTAGCATAGGAGAATGAATGTTGGGTGAAGTGAAGGGTTTCGTCCTATGGGGATTTTCCTATATGGGGAGATAGAGAGCCGTCTAATCCTCATCGTGAGTGAGGTAAGAGATGATGAGTACCTGTGGATTGCCTGTGGATTCTTTGGAAGGAAGAACCCAAACACGCGTCTCCCAAACCTCTTCATTCCCTCCAAGGCTCCACTGGGAGAATTGTTTCATTCCCACGTCCTCCTCAACCTCAACAGCATCGTCGGTCCGTCAGTGTCAAGAAATTTACCTGGGAGGTCAAATGAAACTCAAACACTCGGCGGTGGCTTTCATTCCGAATATTCGTTCCTTCTCATAGGAACTTCCGAACCTTCAACACCTCCAACCAAAAACTTTTCCCTCCAACGTTTCCTCCCGTGCTCAACCATAAATCGACTTCTTAAGGTAATCAAAATTATTATATTCATAACTTATAAGTTAAGGTTATCATAAGGCTAATTAGGTATATGATTAATTAATATAGTAGCTTCATGTTTATAAAGTAAACATATCATATTCCCTACATTTCTCACATAAAAACTTGCATAAAGCACAACGAGAAAATCAATGCAAATTGAGAATTTAAAGTCTTAATTATCATTTTAAATTAAATCATCCAATTTCAAAGCCAAAATATTAATTAATAGAACATCTGACACCATTCTCCTATTAAATTATTGTTTTTTATCAATAATTTTTTAATTCTGAAAAATTAGTATTGGCGTTGTTGGTAAGTTAGGTTATTTTATGATCAGTGATCATAAAATAGCAAGGGAATTAGACATAGTATTTATTAATATAAAATTGTATTATTATAACTCAATGGTTAAATCCATTTAAAATTTCATTTAAAAATTAATGTAAGATAAAAGCTATTGGTAAATTAAAGACCTCTTTTGCTCATTTTATCATATGGTTAATTTTGTAAAAGATTCAAATTGTCATTGTGTCAATTGTGTGAAATAATCTTCAACTTGGACAGTCGGCCAGCTTTTGTAATTAGAATTTAAAGTGTGGAGGGAATTGAAATCTTAAGGAATCTTGACTCCAATTCCCACAATGGACATTTAAAAGGATCTCTTGCATTTGATGGAACACGGTCATCTCTCATTCTCTCACACTTATAGCCAAATCACTCGCTTGTCACGCATCTCCCTTTGTCTCCAATTCAAATTGCAAAATATCCCCTGACCAAAATCACGTTCACTTATTCACTTATTCTTATTTCACTTTACTTCACTTATTAAGCCCCAACATTGTCCCGAAAACATAATTGCAAAGTTCTTATATTTAACACATTTATCGCCACTTGTCATCTCCTCAATTGTGATATTGTAAATGTAAATGAGGGATAATGACTTGGGTCCAATTATAATCAGCAATAAAATTAAATCTCATCCTCAAAATCTTAATTTTGTAATCACATCAAATGAGGACGATTCAATTATTTGATGATTTCGGATCTTACAATAAGCTATTTAAATTCACTGCTTCAATTGTGCAAATGTGAAATAATTAGGAAATCTTCTCTCATAAATTAATTTTTAATAATTACACCCAAATAAAACATAAATTGAACAGAACACAATGTAAATTAGTAAATTACAATGTAAATGGATGCATTTGAATTACAATAAACTTTATAGGAAATGATTTTAATTTTAATTTATATTTAGAAACAATGCTCGATTGGTTTATTAGAAAAGGAATAATAAATATTACATATCATAATAGCGCAAAGTGGAACGACAAAAACTTTCACATAATGAAAAATTGGATTTAAATTGAATTGGTCTTTGAATTTGGTTTTAATTCAAATATTGAGGATTGAGAATCTCAATGTGAGAAGATATCATTGATCAAACCACGCGTGTACTATACCTGTTTGTACTATGTATATTACATGTTCTTATTAGAGTAATTCATGTAATATGTTGGAATGAACAACGAAGGGATTCGATTTGTTTCAATTCCCCTTCTCTTGTATTAAAATCTTTTGTAAAAGAACGCCTGATTAAGAATGGATCAAAACGACGTGAAGTGATTCAATGAATGCACACAAATAAAATGCATACAAAAATACACACCTGTAGTGCTACATCTATTTTATGTACAGTACATTTGCATTGCTCTATAAAAATATCTTTCTGCATGTAAGTACTCAATGTACATGAAGTGTATTCGAAAGAGAATCGTAAATTGAGAGGATTGCACGGATGAGAAGGAAAGTGGAAGGAGCGGCGTTTTGTGTTTTTGAGATGTCGTGTGAGTTGTAAATGGCCCTTAATTTCATAACTTCTTCCGCTCACCGACATTCACACTCAAATGACTCAAAAGACTCTCACTAAAAACACCTTAACATTCCAAATCCTAAAATTGACAAGTATAAGAAAATCATCTTGAGCCATTTACTCAGAAATTCATTAATTCATTTCAGATTCTCAAATTCTCTTATGAATTCTCCTTATGAATTATTCTTTCAATTCTTCTTATATGTGATTTTATCCTCATTCTATTCTTCCTCGTATAATTGTTCAATGCACTTACTCACATTTAGGTTTTAGGTATCTTAATGCATTCCTAGGTACTCGTACATTCGAGTAGATTTGAAATTTGAGTACCTCAACTTTATTAATTGAATTTAGGTTCATTTTTAGTTAACCATCAACAATTGATTTCACCATCTCTCCTTTATTTAATGATTCGTAAATGTGGAGAGACCTTAGCTCTTGTTCTCCTTTTCATAATTCCTCCGTCTCCTCAATTTTTCATAATGAATTGATGGGGAATTAATGTGGGAGGATTTGGGGAGTAAATTAACCCATTTTCTTTCTATGACTTTGAATGCCGTGGATCTAAAAGCCATTGCCAATTGAATAATCATAAAGAGCGGTCTTTTTTTTCATAATGAGGACTTCTATTCACAACTCTCCGCTTTTATTAAATTATTCCTTGTAATTTGGTCTTAAAATGAAGTTGGTAATGTTGGTATTAAGGTTAATGATATGAGATCAAAAAGCCATGAGTTGGATCATCATGAGCATAATGGATTATGCACAGTAATTCACTCTTACCCTCTCACTCAGAATAACTTATCTAACAGGTAACATTATAAAGATAGGGCCAAATTAGCAGCTTATTGAAAAGCCAAGCTTAAGATTCCTATATATCAAACTCATAATTAAAAAATTATATTGTCCAAAATTGCATCAAGTGTCATTTCAATAATTTCGAAACCTAGTGTTAAAAATCCCTTTAAAATGTCACTGCTAATTTAATTATGCAAGGTAGAGTGGATATTTAAATACAGGATTTTGAAATTTGTGGATGGCAAAATATTTTGGATATTAAATTACCTATACTTGAAACTTAATAATTTATATTGGAATTTCTTCATCATTGTTAATTAATTATAAATAACAATTAAACACCACGCAAATCAAAAAAATTGGATTATTAAATTAATTAAAATTATGTCATTTCATAAATAGATTACTTCTAACTGGCTTTATAATCCAAAGTATGGTATGAATCCAAAGTATGGTATGGTATGTTATAGATTATATTATAGGTTTATCTTTTATTCAAAATTAAAGAGTATTTAAAATTCTCTTGTTTGTGTTTTTCCTACCTTAAAGCTTAAGTTGATACGAATTTGCATAAATTCACTTATTTGCAAGTTTCGTTCCCCAAAACGCGATCAAATAGCTGAAATGAGAAAGTTGAGAATTTCCCTCACCAAACGTCTTTAAATGCAAACAAGGGATTCAACAATGGGGCATAAATTAATCTTTTATCCATGTCAAGATGTAACTCAGGAACCATTGTGCTCATCTCACTCCCTTCCTCACGAGAGATCAAATTCACACAAGCCCCCATAGAAAATAATCACAATATCATATGATCTTATTCGAATATTCAAATACAATATACAGAGATTCTTACACGAAATCTTCTTACATAAATCTCCATCTCATTTATTAAATACGTGTATTATAAATATATTACTACTTTATATGGAATTTGCTGCATTTATAAATTTATTTCCCTATTGGTATTCCTATACTTATTCAATTACTCACTCCAACATTTGCTGAGCATTTGGAGAGAAAAGGAAGGAGATTTCCATCAAAAATCTCCGCCTTTTTCAGATCCCCATTTTTACATTGCCCAATAAAGAAAAAATTACCTGAGGAATATTTGCCGACGGAAGGGATAAAATAATGAATAAAAATATAATTTCACCCTCCATTTGGGAAAGTTAAGTATAAGGTAAAGTTACAAGTTTTGTATAATTTATTGTGTTATTTCATATCCTATATCGCTAGTGCATGGTTTGGATCCCTGTTGAATCTTCGAATCTTCCTTTGATTAATAATACGATTCACGATATTCTTATGATGGACTCGGTAAAGGAAACAATGGGAATAATGGATAATTTAATTCAAGATTCCTATCACCCCACAATGGTTATTATTAAGGGTCGTAAAAGAGGATTGAAATTTGATATCAAATTCTTCTTCATGATTTACGATTTCAGGCGATAGACAAATAAACCAATTTGGGCCAATTAAATGCTTCCGCAAAATAAGAATCTGAATGTTAGGAGAACAATGCCCAGACGGCAATAAACTATTTTTCAGCCGATAATAAAACAATTACACTTATAATTTGCGTGTAATTGCATTCACATGTAATGCATTTGGAAATTGTAATATTTGAAAATTATATATTTTTTATTTTTCGCGTTATATGTATTACGTTGATTTTTGCAGTGTTTAAAATACGATAGAAAATAGACTCTTATTCGATAATCTTATAAAAGAAAAGAACATTGGCTAAAGTATTATTAAATTATTCTTTCCTAATTGCTTTGTGGTACAAAATTAGTAATTAAGACTCAATTAGGCCCATGTTGATAATTTATTTCGATTAAGAATTGACGTTGTCAAAAAGGATAATTCTTATCTTCTTTCAATAATCCCAATGATTAAAAAGATTGAAAATTTACAAATGTGAGATGAAAATCTTTTTGACGCCTTCGCGTTCCCTTTCCATTTGACAATCCCCCCGACATTTATTATATTTATTATGCCGCTCTGACTTTATGAAATTATATGGCCTTAAATGCAAATTGGGCGATTGACACTGTTGTATATATTTATTTTATCTCCCATCTGCTTGCTTATTAATGCTAATTTCACATTTGCGACGTCGAGTGCACCTTTGTGCATAATTGCAGGGAGGGAATTTGAAAAGACGTTCGAGTCTCTTCAGAAATATATGATAATGATAAATATGTATATGAACAATATGAATGTGTATGAAATATCCCTCCTACCTGCTTCCACTTTCCATTTCAATACTCAAATCAAAATGAATCACAAAGGTGTTGTAATCGAAGGTGGACAATGTCTAATTTCCCAAACTTATTATTACCGTTATTGAAAAGACCCCTAGGAGAAGGGCTATTCCTTTTCCTATTATTCCTCCATATCTTTTATTATTCTAACCCAAATGAACATTCTTCGGAATTGACCATTCACCGGATTAAAAAAATCTTTTCATAAACTTCATAAACCCAGCCATAAACTCATACTTTAACTCTTATAAATCAGTAGGTAAATATTCTATAAATTTTATATGAACATTTACAATATAAATTTTTATCTTACGTAAATTTGAATCTTTTAATAAAAATTAATTTATACAAATTGAATTCTGAGAAAATCCCCTACTTTAATTTTATTGTGGTTTGATTGTTATTGTTATTATTCTCTTACATGTTTTTTTATAATTTTATAATGCCCATTGCATCTATTAAGGAAAATTACTGCAATTGCAATTATACTTAATATTTAAATGATAAGTGAAGGGCGGGTTATTATGAAAAGCACTTAAATTTTACTCAATTTAAATTCCCAATTATTATTTATTGTTGGGTTAATCTCACATGGAATCTTGAGTTAATTCTTGTTAGCCATTATTAAGCACAATTCTTCTCACCATATTTTTTGAAGATAATTCTTCCGTATTATTCTCGTCCATCATTCTTTGGGTATTTACTTGGCCCGATGATTGTTTCAACTCTCTTCATGCGTTTCTTGCATTATCACCATTCTAAAGAATGAAAGGATGAGAATGTGAAAAAAGAGATTTATGACCAAGGGGCATTTCTTTGTTTACCAAAATGAGGAACCGAACGTGGGAGAAACCAAACAAATCATCAATAGGGGATTTAAAAGGAAAATTGATTAAGGACCATCGAAGAGGAGTATTAATTTTATTTTATTAATAACCAAATAGAAATGGAGATTAAGAAACAAGGAGAGAAATTACACATGCACATGGATATACTCAAATCAGTATATAAAAATTACAATATTATACGAATATAGAATTACAGGTACAAATAACGCCAAGTGTACCATATGGGCAAATGTGTAAAATGTAAAATAATGAGTAATGAGCATTTTCCTCTTTTGAGTCTCGGAATGACTTGGAAAATTCCCCGATCACCTCAATGAAGATAACACTTTTAAATAAATAAATATAGTTTGGACAAAGAAGGGCGAGGAGAAAGATCTTGTGAAAAATATGCAAATGAGGGTGATGAAGCTGAGAAAGGAATTGAGGAAGATCTTGTGAACTCAAACAACAATCTTCCTATCTTCATTTCTGTCTCTTCTTTTTTCAATCATTCCAATCCACGTAATTAATGATTGATGGGGCAAGGAGTTATCACGGACTTACAATAAAATGAAAAAGAGCGGATTTTTATGCATTTCCTCATAACACTGAAACTGGTAAAAAAAACTTAATGAATTAATGACAAGTTCCTTCTCTTTGGCTTGAATAGTTCAATTTCCTTATAATGAAATAAAATGGTTAAATATCGGTTTCAATGCCGCAAGCAACAACAATATACGATTCTATATATTATTAATGAACATTTATTTCTAATTAAAAACTTTATAAATATTTCAAACAATCTTTTGATACTTGTTGAATTATTGTTGAAGCTTATTATTAGAATGAGAATTTTGTGTTTGTAGTGGAAATATTAAATTAAAATACAACACTTGTACAGCCTATCTAAATTACACTTTATAAAAACAGTAAATGAGATAAATTATTGATAGGAATGAGGATATAGAAAGTTGATATTTGATTTAGGTCCATTTTGATTAAGTAATTGTTGTAAGATCTGGAAAGTATCTTCCCTATCTTTCATAAATTTAAATTTAACTTCCTTTATAAGATTCACAAATAACACCTTCATGCACACTTGTAATGTAATGTTACAACATTTGAAATTGAAAGTATTATTATATTTATTAGAGATCTTCCTTATTGAAGTACATAAATTTCATTACTAATAAGATATTCTTCATCAGACTTATCCAAAAAAAATATTCAAAATCCGTAAATACAGTACATATTATCTACCTATGCAGATGTATGTATTTACCTAACGACTTATATACAGGTAGTTTGTATTGACTATACATATGGTTTCTTATTTCTTACATCCATAAACGAATGGTTCCAAGAATTAAAGTTATTGTTAAAATCTTTGTGTATAATAAATGTGAATGTTTATTTGTCTCTAATCACTAATCACACACTTCATTAAAAAAAGTTTTCCTTCCTTCACAATAGGAATTGTAATCCATCCAAAAGTGTGAAGGAAATGAATGAATGGGACGTTGTCGTTAACGAAAGAGAAATCTTTCCGATCGTTTCAACTTACCAAATTCCCCATATAAATTCCAAGGAACTTAAAAGAACTCATATGAAGTCATATTAAGTGAAGATGAAATATTTGAGGCGTCTAATCCTTCTTATACCAAACACATCTCAATTTAATATTCCTATCTTCATTTTCTTATTGCAAGCCAAACTTCTTCACTTTTGTCACGAAACGGTCAAATTTCCAAGTCACGACGTTTTAACTCATAAAATCTTCCATAAGAGCAAAATGCATTTAGCCATTCTTCAATGCATTTCTATACTACTTATATCTTTATTATAAAAATTAAGATTTTTACATCTTCAATATTTCTCCAATTTAAATAAATATCTCTTAATACAGAAAAGGCGTCAGTTTTCATTTACTACTTTTATATACAAATGTACTGATGGCGAAAAAAGCAACTTTTATTTCTAATCATTCCATTCATGTATTTTTTCATTTTTTAAAATTTATTTTAACGGACTTAACTTACATGAATTTTGGGCAATAACAAAATTTTGAAGATGTATATTACGTTATGTATTTTTAGTATATTTATTATAGAGAAAGAATATTTGATTAGTTAAAAAAATCTTCAATATGTAGGTACATATAGGATTTATATTCATGAATGGGTTTTGTTTGAATATAAGATGAAAGTATTAAGTTATTTGAGAAGCGTTGAAAGGAAAAAATGTATTCTTATTTTATGGATTGTGGGGTTTAAAAAGGGAAGAATCCTTCATCGGAGAGATTAAAGAAAGAGAAATGCAATTTGGTGAGTGCAGCGTGGGCCGCGTCTTCACCTCGAGGTTCTTCTATTGTATTCACAACTTATGATTTCAAGACAATGGGAAGGAATGATCCCTGAAGAAGAAACTCCTTTCAAATGACACTTAATTGGGAAACTGACACTTAATTGAACTACCAAATGACGTTTGACGAATCCAAACATAAACTTCCCCATCTTGCCCACTTTATTTTTATATCTCTACTTTACAAAATGATCTTTACATTGACAAATTGACAACTAAAAGTAATTTAATGTAATTTTAATGAGAGGCACAGTGATTGCATTTGAAGCGTCATCTTGTTCAATATTCAGCTTCAGCTTCTTCTTCAATCAATCATGAAGATGACAAAAGTGTTATTTATTTCTTATTGCCGCCACTCTTTGGCATGTAAAGATGTAAATGTTGTTTGAAGCAAGAATTGACAAATTGGCCATTCTTTGGTGTGTCTCTGTGTCAGGTGACAATGCAAGACTTATTTATTTATTATTATGCACACTCGCCCTTTCTGATGGAAAAAGATAAGAAACCAGAATTTATCAATACAATGACTTTATACACGTTTTCATGAATTCGATGAAAGGAAAATTATATCCTTGTAGATACCTAATGAAATATTCTAATTGAAATGCATTTCAGTGCATCTTCAAATTCCATACAACTTTTGTATATCAATTCAAATTATTGCAATTATTAACTTAACATTACTAGGTGTGTAGTTTTTGCGTTTTTTTAATCCTTGAATAATTAAACTTTTTTGGCAAATTCGGCTTTGGCACACAAATGCATTTAAGATTATTATTGTTCATTTGAAATTGTTCATTTATCCTATATATGCAATCGATCTTTGTTATTTTAATTTGTGCATAAAAGAGACATGCGAATTTAAAAACAGCAGGGTTTAAAATATTATTGAATAATGCATTATTAAACAAGAGAATACATAAATACATTACATGATGCAAAAATGTTAATATTAAAACAGTTAGTCTGCATCTGCACATAGATAATAATGAAATATTAGTTGTAAGGACATGGCATGTGTGTAATTCAATTTACAACCTTAGAGGGTGAACAATTAACCATTTAGTAAATAACGAAGGTGCATTTTTTATCCTTTTTAGCATTATGGCTTATGGCATTTGCTAAACAGCCGCATCCTGTTTCCTCATCATTTATCAACCTCATAAATCAAAAGGTTTTTTATCTTGCCTGAGAACTTGTTGACAATTTTTCTCATGTAGTTCAACAATTATATTGATTTTAATGAGGAATTC
Organism: Neelides folsomi; assembly: GCA_034687125.1. NCBI lineage: Eukaryota > Metazoa > Arthropoda > Collembola > Neelipleona > Neelidae > Neelides > Neelides folsomi. The sequence goes on from JAQGBZ010000392.1 coordinate 42,661, forward strand.
CAACAACAGTCGTTTGGGTCGTTTGCTCCACTGGCTCTTTAGGGAGATAATTTGATAAAAAATGGATATTTTTTTCATAACTTTGTTCCTGGTGTGTTGAGACTTTTGCACTTTTCATTTTCTACGGTCAAATGGCTCAAATGAGCCGAAAAATTTCATGACAAGCGTCAAGTCATTAATGTCATTTTTGATATAGGGCAAACTACCATGATACATTTAATTGTATGTGATACAATAACGTACATTATGCGTCTGTATGGATATCAATAAAGGGAGATATGTATATTTATTATAAATTACATGTAATTTAATATGTAATGTGTATACCTATGTAATATGGGAGATGTAAGAGATATATGTAAGAAGTATATCCTTCATTATATGAGGATTTGGAAGAGACCGGAATTGTTGCATTATAACTTTGTAACATCCACCAGTTAATTGTCTACAATTTCTTGTGAGATGAACAAAAAATGATCAAAAAGCTGCAGCTTCTTGCAACTTTTTTCTCCTCAAATGTGGCATTAAGGTGAATTATCTGGGAGATGAAAACCTTTTATTGCTATACAAAATTGAAAAGTTTACTAATTGGGGGATGCGCATAACGATTGGGCTTTTGAATAATGCCATTAATTTCCTATGATTTTCTCTTATAAATGCTGGAGTGAATTGTAAGGAAATCAATTTGACATTCACATCTCGTACTTAAATCTTTTTCTTCCTTTTCCGTAGGCGAATAATATCAAATACATAATCAAAAGTTTCCAAAATTAAGTTATCAATGAACGGTGTCAATACCCTTGAAATTTTTATTTATTAAATTAAATCATTTTAAACTTATTGAAAATCAATCAAAAAAATATTGTAATTGAAACCTTAATTAAAATATACTCTGTTTAAAGAACCTTTAAATATGAAAATAATAATTCTTTTAAGATTGTTAAAATAATGAAATTATTAATTGACGGCTTTCACATTCCACTTTAATTGAATGAGTTAAAGGAAGAAGCCCAAATATAGCAAGTCGCATTTTCCAACATGACATTATGAAAAAAATGAAAGTGCCGAAACATCCGCCGCCACACACGACAAACACAAACCTCCTTCACCAAATTCTTCACCACATTCACAAACCGAGTTTGACAATGGTGAAGTTTCCCTGTGAGTCAAAACCCGCGACCTCCTGTAATTAAAAGTAGACCAACACCTTTCCAAAATGATCAATTGAATTAGCACTTTGAGAGTGACGGAGGGATTTACATAGGCCCATTTATCACCTGTCGCGATGGCCCTATAAATTGCATACCTTCGAACGTTCACAATTCCTCGACACGTTTCCACGCTAATTTCCTTCACTCCCTTTTATCTCCCTTTGTCCTGTTCAAGTGTGTAAAAGTGTAAAAGTACGCGGAGGTATAAAAAAGTAAAAGCACTTGTTTATCTATTTCCTATCGCACACCTTCAGTTCATCAAATGTATCAAGGTGTATTCTTAACATTAATTCACAATGTATAACAACAATTACATAAACATTGACTTTAACATCCTTTACGTTAAATATTCATATTCCTTGTTATAATTATTATTCATTTTCATTATACTTGTACTTTTATCTCGTTCATTACTTTTTCTTGAGTTTCTTGAATATTAAATAAAATAATGGTATTTTATATTTTATTAATTATGAAACAATGTACAAGCTTAGACTAATCTAATATTAAAGTTATTAAAATTTTAAAAATTTAAGTATGAATTAATAAAATAAGCGACATTGGGCAAAGGAAGGATAATTTGGGTTTTTGGGGTGCTTGGCGGGGATTCGTTTTTTCTTCTTCCTATGTATTAACAATTCATGTTCATCTTCTCATTTCATGCCAAGTAAACAAAAAAAAACGAGTGAGAAATTGGTAATAGGAAATCACGATCGAGGTTCGATTTTTCTTTCCTAATTTTCCTAAAAACATTTCCTAAACCATTTGATATGTGCAATGAACCCCCATGTTCATTAAATCTTATTTACATTATTTACATTGGAGGTGTGTGGATCCAGAAAAAGTAAAGGAGTCGTTTTATTTGAGTCGTGTCATGACATAACACTCATTTGACTCTTCAACTTGGCGGAGAAAGGAAAACCAAATCTTGCAGATCATAATGAGTATTATACAACCAAAGTCTTGGGGTGAGGAAGCAAAGGAATCTTCAAATGGCTATATATGGACTATATACATTTATGCATTTATGAATAACCTAACAGTGGGATACATCAGGGATACATCGCAGGGATACAATGAAGTATATTTGATATACGTATATTATATGATATTCACGGTATATAATTTGTAGTTATATGGGATGTTTATATGTTCTATGTTTATTAGTGAATTGTGTTATGTTTCGTATAATTAGGGAGGGATGAGGCAAATGAAGTGGCTGGGAGTGATGAGGGAAGATGAGGGAAGAAGATGAGATGGTGAGAGAGTTATTACCTCCTTCACCTCTTGCAACAATCTCCCTTTCACAACACCAAAACTCACCCTCAACAAAACAACGACACAACTACACAAGTCATGCACGGGGATTGATATCCAACTACCTATATATTAGTATAGACTTTTTCATACAACTCCTTTAATTCTGCATAAGAAAATGCATCGATCGGATTTATCAAGTTATAACCAAAGTATAAATACTACAAATACAGGTACATGCATGGTACATACAATTAGATATTATGCATCTACAATCAGGCAATGTACGTTCATGTTCATTGTAATACGTTAAAAATGAATGCAATTTTTTTTATGAATTACACAGAGATTCAAAAACAGGTACTAGAGGTATAAAGTTAAAATAATAGAATGTCATATTGGAATGTTCTAAACAGTGTTTTGTTATAAGAAGTTTAATAAGACTTGTTATAAGACATACACTTATAAGAAACTGGGATTGTTAAATAGGTAATCAAACAGTTTTGAGTTGTTTTGTTAATAATAAATATCTTCTCATCTTTATTTTTCTTTGGTTGGATCACGACCTTTTTGACCCAATCAACTTCCTCCATTTCATTCGCCCTCATCTTCTTTCACTCTGGGTGAGAAAAACCATTAGGGGAATTAAGGTCGAATGACTCGAATGCATTTTAGAAACATGTAAACAGAATCAATGATTAAAATCCAATTACCCTCATTCTTCCCGTAAGTTTTATAACTTTGGCGTTGGTTAAATATTTCTAAATTACTAATCTTATTTAATATTTACAGTTTAATCTTTAGATTATTGTCTGTAGGTCTTTTTGTATGTATTATGTATTTTATTTACGAATTCTATTTTTATACATAATTACCTATATAATTAATATGCATTCAGACTTTTTAATAAATGATTAATTAAGTAACTATATTTAAATTATCTTAATTAAGACATATTCATAAAAACTTTAAGGACAAAAGATGCCGAATGGAACTTGTCCAATTATTGTGAATCTTGTTTGTTGCAAGATTTTCATAAGCTCACAAAAGGATTTTCTCACAAAACATCTCATGAACATGAACCAATTCCAAATATTTGAAATCTCGAGATTCATTCTCTTGACATAATTGTAAGAATCTCTTATAACTATGCTATTAAAATATACCTACTAACGTTTATTTTTCATATATAATATACTAAACTTTACATAAAAACATAATATGGAATATAGAGATATAACATCAAAGTATCCTAATGATATTATATACCTGTATTATACCTTTGTATGTATTTTCGAAGTAAAAAGTATATCTTTATCGCTCCGATTGTACCATACCTTCACATTACTCAAGCACCATGTAAAATTCCATATATTGAAATTGGGGATTTTGTATAAAAACAAGTTCGTCACGTTGTTCACTTGGTCATTTGGTTCTTATGGTCGGAGAGTTTTTATCAACTTATGAGTGAGAGGATGACAATGAAAGAAATGAGCTCGTGATGGACTTTAAAGCCTTAAAAGCTCCATTTCATATTCACAAATTCAAATGATTTCACTCAGCTCATCCGATTTCATTCATTTGAACAAACTTGATGAATTTTGTGCATTTCTCATGAATGTCATGAATCTCTTAATGTTAGTCAGAGAGTCAGACTACATTTGGATAAGTCTCCACTAAAATCATAATAATCACTTATGTTTTAATGGAAGGAAGATTAAAGAACTTTAGGAGTGGAAGGAGCTTCACTCTCATTTTCTAATCCTGACAACATTAAGAAGTCAAATGAGACTTCTTCTGTTTCATAGCACAATTCAATCTCCATCCCTCAACGACGTCAACAAATGTCTTTCACTTTCATTCTTCCTTCACTCAAAATATTTTTCTCTTTTGTTCATTCACATCCCATTGAAATTAGATCTTACATGAAGGCATGAACAAATTACAGATGAACTTGTAATGTCGATATTCATATTTTGACACATTTGAATCATTTGGCCAATTCATTATTGATATTTTTAAGTAATATTACAAACAAATAATTTAAACGAATAAAAGTTTAAAATATATTTATTTAATTAAAATAATTGTAAAAATTTAAAAGTTCACACTTTGCATATGGTGCATTCATTTAATTTCCAAATAACCATTTAAATATTTAAATCTAATTCGTTTTTTCTTATCAGATCAATCCACATACAAAGGAAATGTTATTAAGAAGAATGGATTTAACAAGAGGAGGAAGAAATGAACTTTTCGCTTCTGTACTTTTCTTTTTCTTCGCCTTGGCCTCTTGTCAGATCGAAAATCCGCCATCGTATTCTTACCACAATATGCCCCAGACGAGATTCACATGCGAAGGGAAACTTCCAGGACGATATGTAAATCAAATATTAAATATAAACTTTAACTGATATTATTTGTTAATTAATACATTTTATAAGTTAACCAAAAGGAGTTAGAATTAATGTTAATAATTAAGCTATCTGTAAGTTACTTAATTTAATCACCGTGAGTGTGATTCTGTAGTTAGTGGCTTATTTTGAACGTAACATCTTTTCTTGCTTTATTTGTACATATTATTGAATTTCCCATTATTATGATACAACATGGCGTGTCCAAATGAAGTGAAATCCACAACATTAATTATTTAATGAATTGAGTGCTAATGAGGTAAAGACTGTAAAGATGAAAGGAATTAATTTGGTAATGTTTTGTTGTTCGCAGTACGCCGATCAAGAAACGGACTGCCAGCTCTTTCATGTTTGCGTAAAGATGAGACGAGATCTTCAAGATTTCAAGTTTTTATGCCCAAATGGAACCGTCTTCGATCAGGTAAGGAATCAACATTGATAAATGAGATTATATGCCATTAAATAAGAATTAAATTATGGGTATAACAATTATTTGAAAATAGTTGCAATATTAAATATCTGTACTTGTAAATTGTTCAACATTGAATGTAAATTGTAAAATAATTGTCCATTTTAGGAACATTTGGTGTGTGCTGATTTCTATCAAGTGGTTTGCCACTCACAAGTTGGGAACAATCCATTTGGTCAAATCTTTGAATTGTTTAAGCTCTCGGCCTCGAAGCCCGACATAGGTTTGGACATTCGTGTCCCAGAGAGAGATCCTGACTATCTGGGTCAAAACACCCTGGGTGGGGAAGAATTCCAAGCGGAAGAATACAACAACAACAAATTGGCATCATCTGCAAATTCCCTCCCTTTCGCCGACGACAAACGTCGGCCCTTCACAAACTCTCCGACTCCTTCAACATCTTCTTCAACCCCCCGGCCACTCGTCTTCCGAAGTCCTTTGCCACCAAAGCGGTCAGAAACCACGCGACGGCCGCCTGCTGTGACCACCACAACCACCACGACCACCACAACTCCAACCACTACAAGAATCACAACCCAACGAACCTACGATGATGATTTCTTCACCCAACAATCCACGGCCTTTCCTTTTAACCCTTTCGACACAGTCGAAATTTCAACTTCCGCTCCACTAAACCCCGCCCAGGCATTTTCCAACACTCGTCGCCCCGCCGTTTTTCAAAGCACTTTCAGGACCAGTTTGCCAATTCTCAGCTCAGTAACCAACAGCCCTTTGAACTCTCAACCTCCAACGCCGACATTCCAGCAGCAATCTACGAGATTCTCGGATGAATTCTTCGTCAAACTCCCAATCACGTCCAGACCAAAACCACAAGAATTTAGAAAATTCCAAGAATTCCGAACAACTGAAGAACCATTTTATACGACGACGACAACGAGGACGCCGACAACGACGGATCGATTTTATTACACGACGACTCAGGACTCATTTGTGAGGCCGACAACGTTCAATCCATCTTCGTTCCAAAAGAGCAATTCCAAATTCTCTCTTAAAACTATGAACGATGGGAAATCAAAGTTCTTGGTTAAACCAACGGAGATTCCTTCAAGTTTGGAGAGCGAAACTTTGCCTACGTTAAATTACTTTGAACCGAAAAAATCCGGAAATAACAATTTGGTCTTTTACAATGAGGATGAATTGGCTGAAACGACCACACCCTTGCCGACAACCACAACCCTTCGACCGAGACGTCTTGGACGGAGGAGGAAGGTCAATGGACAAAAGAACCAATTTAGACCATTTGACCCCCAAGTTAAATCTAACAGAAGAAGCGAATCACGTGCCAACCAACAAAGAGAAACTGTATTTGTTACTCAAAATAAACCAGAGGAAATTTTCAGTGCTGAAGCTTCAGTTTTCCCTGGAAGGCCTAAAGGCAATATTATCTTGAATGGAGAAACTCCTCTGCCACAATCACAGGTAAAGAAATTGTATTAAAATTAATTTATTAATTTAATATTAAATTAACTTTTGATAATTTGTATTAATCTTCACTGATGAGTTTAATGATGAAATTGTGAAAAGATAATCAAATGGCTGAGTACATTTTAATTTTTTATGCTTAAAGATAAATATTAAAAATACTAAAGATTATTATGGGAGTGAAGGGGTTTGGATATTAAGTTGAACATAAAAGATAATAAGGATTCTGAGAATGTGTGAAGCTCATTAATCATGTCTACCTCTTTTATGACCTTTTAATCCGGGACTAAAGCGGAAAGACGGAAGCGAAGAGCCGAGTCGAGAAAACAAAGAGAAATTTAAGAAGCCCACCTTTAATGGAGATGCCTTTGGGAGACGCATCAGACCCTTCATTAGAGATTTCAACAAGCAAGAAGGTGGATTTAATTAATTAATTTTATCCTCCTATTACTTTCTAAGTTACAATTGTACAGAGTGGGCCATAAGTATCTTTCTTTTTTAAATAAACAATTGTATAAAAAGAAAGATACTTATGGCACACCCTGTATAATTGTAACTTATAATTTTAATTAATTTAATTAAATTATAAGTATAATATATTACAAGTTGAACTAAAGCTATTAAATTTTTTTATTCACAGGTTCATTCATTCCTGATGAAGAAAAGCCATTGAGACGTCGCCGTCCATCCACGACCACCACCGTAGCAACAACAACAATCAAATCCGAAAATTTCACTTCAACCACAGTGACTTCCACAACCAGACAAGATCCCTCAACGCCCCAACCCCCAATTTTGTCCCCTTCGACCCTTAAACCCGGGAGGATTCAAATCCGGACCAAAACCGTTTTCGGCGGCCCGCGAAAATCCCAAGATCCTTCTTCGACCATTTTCCTCGCCGAGCCGCGAAGGATCGTGACGTCGACGGAGGAGCCCGAGCTTATCACAGCGTCTGACGAAGACATTGCAGCAAAGAAGTCAGGAAAGAATTCGCAATTGAAGCTCACGGTCATTACGACGCCTTTGAGCGTTTTATTCAAACCTGCAAATTCTACTCAAACAATCAGTGTAAAAAGCGTTAAAAAATCTGAGTCGTCGAATCAGCAGCCTTTTACTAAAAAGGTTGTAAAAGTGATCAAGTCGAAGCCAAAAGAGAAAATTCCTGAGAAAACCCCTGAAAATGATGTTGAGTTTGGAACGAGAAGTCCTGACTATGATTATTCTTATTACAACACTGACGATGAGTTGGCCATTACGTCCGATGTGGCAAAACACGACAAAGAACTTTTTATCAAAAAGAATTAATCCATTTGTTACAAGTTAATATTAAATTCACCATTCTTCATCATGACATTAAAGCCTTTAATTGTTAAAGGAGTCAAAACTGAATGCAATGCAAAATTTACAGATTATTTTGAATGGTTTTACCCCTTTGTGAATTCTTTCTACAAAATTAGTAAAATGAAGTTTATGAAAAACGAATGTACATTATTATTAATTACAATTACACGGTTGACTCAAATATTTACGAGCAGTTTTTTATTTACAATTTAAGTTTTAGAATATATAAATACGGAATATTAAGTACATACAGTAGCTACACATATTTTATATATAAGGTACATGTAATATACTTAAAATACACATATTTTACCTATGTTATGTTACTCAAAAATATGTATCTAAATGTAAGTTTTGTATTGTGACCAAATACTGAAAGTTTCATATTGATTATTTTAATGTATTAGAAAATAATAGTTGAATTGTAGTCGTAACAAACTTAATTTGTATTCTATTTGTAAAAGTTTTTGTAAAATTTAAATTGGTGAAGAAATCTTGAATTAAATATGCATTGAATAAAACATCCCTCCTGATAAAAATCAGTTTAGAAATAGAAATACAATAAAAATGATCCAATTGTGCCAACGTTAATAAGATGAAATAAATATGATTTGTATGTTTTTAATATTTTATTTTGCTAAATGGAGATAAAATTTTATTTCCAATCTGCTAATTTACCCATACTAATTTCATCAACTTTTATACGTAGTTAATAAACAACAAGAACATTAAAGTTCTGAATCTTCTGAAACTAAAATTGTTATTCTTTTAATAATTTTATTTAAATTACGGTCGGGGTAAAGATGATGGACCTAAAATGGGGTACATTGGGGTACATGTACCCTTTTATACCTTAAAATGTACCACAAGATGGGAACATCGGGTACATATACCCTTTAAGGGGTACATGTACCAAGTAAATGGGTACATATACCCCATCGAGGGTACATTTGTGGGTACAAAGTGGTACATGTACCTTCAGAAAGGTACATTTATGGGTACAAAATGGTACATATACCTTCAGAAGGGTACATTTATTCAAAAGTCCAGGATTTAAATTCTACTTATCATATTTATTTCATCTTAATAACAATATATCAGAACCCCCGATAGTAAGCAATAAACATGATTTTATGTTTTTATATAAAGTACGTATCGCAGATTATAGTATGCATTGAATTTAATGTTTCACCAAAGAACCAACATATCAAATATCAATAATTTTTTCGACTACTATAGATGGGTTGGGGTAAGGATATTGGGAACTAAAGTGGGTACATGGGTACACTGAACCTCAAAAAGGGTACATTGAACCCTAAAAGATTTACATTTGACCCTTAAACGGGTACATTTTAAAGGGTACATGTACCCTTGGACCCAAGGTGGGTAAATTGAACCCCCAAAGAGGTACATTGGACCCTAATTCTATTAAAAAGGGTACATGTAACCTTGAACCCGTAGAAACAGAGTAACGTTTAAAATAATGTATTATTATGTATTCAATAATGAGAAATAAATGTTCATTTTTAAAAAATATTTATTTATTTATTTACAAAATTAAATATAATTTAATTGTACAAAATATCTCATAATAAGTAATATGTCATCTAATAAAAAATTAACGTACAATATAATATGGTATAAATAATGTAAATTAAATAAAAAGGAATAATAAAGTTAATTGAAATAAGTAAAATACATATGATACGGTCTCAAATCATAGTTAATAAAGTAAATTAGTAAAGTAAGTTGTAAATCAGAGTAATTATTTATATTGAGGTAATTAAAATTCAAGACATAATTCATAATAAAATAAAACCAAAAATAATAAATAAATATAGTTGACAAACTTATTTTATAATATATTCTCAAAGCATAAATTGTAAATCAAAGTAATAATTATTATTAAGGTAATTTAAATTCATATTATACATCACAACATTATAATCTAAATTAACAGCTATTAAAATTACTTAATCTTATCAATTACAAAAATAAAGGGGACAACATAATGAATAAGAGTACAAAACAAATGAATAATAATGGTTCGGAAAAAAAATTAAAAAAATTAATTCTAATAATTATTATTTTAAATGTGTTCAAATATGTGCCTCTTAACGAGCTGGTCTTGAAAAGGTTTTGACACAAAATTCACATTGCAATCTTTCCCCATCTACTTCCTTTCAGTCTGCATTTTACTGGAGCAGAATTAGATCCTTTGCCTATTTTATAATTTTGAGTCATTTACATTGTAAATTATTCACATTTCATTTACAACGCAAATACATACTTATACATACATATAAAATTATATAAAAACGAGATATTTGTAGTCAAAATAACCTATTGAATAAATAATAATACTTTTAAACGTTACTCTGTTTCTACGGGTCCAAGGTTACATGTACCCTTTTTAATAGAATTAGGGTCCAATGTACCTCTTTGGGGGTTCAATTTACCCACCTTGGGTCCAAGGGTACATGTACCCTTTAAAATGTACCCGTTTAAGGGTCAAATGTAAATCTTTTAGGGTTCAATGTACCCTTTTTGAGGTTCAGTGTACCCATGTACCCACTTTAGTTCCCAATATCCTTACCCCAACCAACGTTCTTTAAACAAGTTCGATATTTAAGATAAAAAATGTGACTAATATTAAATAATAAATATTTAAAACTATTTTTAGAAAGTAAAAATCACCTTAACTCAACTTTCACTTTTATGTGTAATTCTTATTTTTAATTAAATTAAATATTGATGTTTATTTATCTATTGTATGTACTACCCAAGAGCACAATGGTTTGCACGCTCGCTTGTTTATTTTTCATTTTGATGGATAAATTAAAAGTATTATGCGTTACATTTAGTTTATAAAAAGAGAATATTAATTGAATTTAATAAGTATGTATTATAAATATACTAATATTTATAATACATACTTATTAATATCTCCTTTGTTAATCAGTTTTCCTAACCCTTTAACGCATTGATGACATCAATTTGTGACAAGTTTTTGGGGTTATTTTATTTCACACTTCTTGGAAAATATTCTTCAAATCTTCAATATTCGTAGGGGTTTGTCTTCTCACTGGTCTACCAGGATCGGTTTATCATTGGTGAGAAATAAAATGATGAGATATGTTGCCAAACCAGGGAGCGCGCAAGCCTTTATGCTCTTGGGTAGTATATTCGGTTTTGAAATTGTAAATAAAAAAAAATAAATAAAAATTTATAGTAGTTAAAGTCATTATTCATTCTTAATCATTTTATTAGATTTTCCGCTCTGGCTCTACACGTGTGACTCGCATAAATATCCAAGATATTTTTGTAGTTTCCTAAAAATATTTTCAAAACTAGAATGAATATTATTTTAAAATCGAAAAATGCAATCTAGTATCATAGAAATAATTTTTCAGCTATTTGATATGTTAGTTTATTTTGATCATAAGATCGAACTATATAAATATACAAAAAATTATTCTATTATTAAATAATAGTAACTTATTACACTGTGTAAATATACACAGTACAAGTAATAAATAAGTCAATATAACATCTGTAAATAAAAAATACAAATATTTATCATTCAATTTATTCATTCGTTTATTCAACATCGAATTTAATATTTGGAACAATGTAGCTTTGGAATTATATAATTGAATTTCTGGCTTATGATGCTTTGTGTGCATGTGTATAATGTAATAATGTTACTTACATATGTTGTATGATACGTATGTTGCAGATAAAAGAAATTGATAAAAATTATTATTATGAATTGTAATTAAGTAATCAATCATTTTTTAAACATAATAAATAAATACCACTAATCGTGAAGCTACGTATGGATAGATAGGAATTTAGTTTTCAATATTATCCCCTTTAAACATAAATAATTTTTATACTGAAGATTCGGAATAGAGGATGAAATAAAATTCTCAATATGTATTTTAAATATGCATAGTTGTGCATAACAAATTCCAAAATCCAAATGGAAATTGAAATAAGTAAAAGTATTGAACAAATGATAAAAAATGGCAAAAATTTACGTAATATCAAAGTTGTCGGATTGTAAATTTGAGGAGATTTAAGTAAGCTTTTAAATGTGTTGATTTTATCAAAATTAACTCTATTCCATTTTTTAGCGTTTTGATAATTAGTTTTATTAAAATAATAGATACCTAAAATTGGTTCAACAATATCATGACCTTCTTCCCACATTTTCTAGATACCAGACTCAAACATTGAAATGAACATAAATCTAAATCTATTATTAAAATTTGAATTACAAATAATATTAATAAAATTGTAATCAAAATAATTATTATCAAAATATAAAATGTCATTTTTAAATTCTCTTTCTCTAATCATATAATATTTTCCTGGATTAAAAAATTCAAAAATTTTTTCATATTTATAAATTATATCAAGTGTATCTAAAAACACGAAGTTTGCGGGAAGTTTTGTTTCATTTATTGGTGTGAATAAACCATAGTTATGGTCTTCATATAAAAAAATTGTTGGATCAATAAATTTCTGAATCCTATTTGTAAATGCTTCATACATATTTTTACTTTTGCTGGAATATAGCAATGTATCCAAAAAAGTTGGATAAGAATTTTGTGAAATATATACTAAGCTACTATAACTATCGATATTAAAAAGTTCCAAATAATTTATAAAAATATTATAATTAGTTGTAAAACTAAATGAATAAATCGGAATATTTTGTGTAGAAAATGACAATTCTTTGAATGTTTTATACGAAGATGGATTTTGGTCAAGTGAAATATTCACAAATAATTTTGACTTATATGCTGAACTAAGAATAAAAATCATTAAAATTAA
>JAQGBZ010000393.1:0-55584 GCA_034687125.1 Neelides folsomi
ACAACAATGAGCATACCTACCTATGTTAAGTAATAGGGGCGTTTATTCGAACAAGGCGTCTATTTAAACTTAGGCCCCTTTTGGGGGGGGGGGCGTTTATTCGAACAGAGGCGTCTATTCGAACTTTTACGGTATGTATGTGCTAGAGCAGTCTACGGCTAAGATTTTACATGAATTTATGTACCGTTATTGTTCGAATAATAGCCCTGCTCAAATAAGAGCCCCCCTCGAAACCTAATTTTTTAATAAGAGCCCCCTATCCCGCGCACATAATTCAAAATAGCGTTCTGTCAAAAGTCAATATTACTTGTCGATTTAAATTTATTGTTTATTTCCAATATTTAAACAATTAAAATGTCATTAAAGAAGCAATATTCAATTTCATATAAACTTGATGTTATAAATGAAGGCTCTAGCAGCGATGAAGAATAATATTGTTGTAATTTGACGAAATAAATTTATATAAATGAACAATATTTTCTAAATTATTTAATAAGAGCCTCTGCTCGAATAAGAGCCCCCCCCCCATGAAACCTAATTTTTTAATAAGAGCCCAGGCTCTTAATCGAACAATAACGGTATGTAACATATGTAGGTATTTCTTGTTTGTGTTATGGAAAGGGAATTTGACTCACATGTCTAATTTTTTTACAGATTTCTTATTTCCATTTAACTAACTTAAAAAGCAAAAACTAATTCAGAATTTGGGATAAATAAATATTGTCCTTCCCATTACCTCCAAAACTGAACTCCTAACTCCGAGAATCTATAGAAACCGGAGATAGGATTCGTTTCGTCCTATCATCCAATCCGAAACTTTTAAAATTTCTCGGAGTGGCTTTCGAAGTGGAACAGGAAACTTTAAAGAGTTTCGTTTTCTTTACTCTTTTCACTGCATTTCATTGACCTTAAATTCTTTAATTGTCATTCAACTTGGTGTAATCGTCGCTAGATTGTTTCTTATAAGATAATACATAATTATTTACAAATAAATATGTGAACTAATATAAGGTGGTACAGGTAACATACATAGATATCTATACTTATTACCTAGAAACTAGTATTTGGCTGAAAATATTTAAGAAAGCTAATGTTCAAAGTCTTCATAACATTTCACTCCACTAAAATTTGAAAACCCCGAATTTTCCGATTCTCCCTCTCGTAATTAAGTAGACATTTATTAATTATGTTATTAAGCATTCCATTACATAGAAAAAATTCTGTAAAAACTGAAAGTGAGTTACATAAATATAGGATATGTATGTAAGTATGTGCGTGACGTAGCGTGCTTAGATTAACCTGATTAACATATAATGGAATCTTCAATAAGTCATGATCAATTCCGATTACAATTTTTATTTTTTTCGAGTATATAAAAATACATTAATCCTTGGTAATATAAGGAAATAAAAGATTTATGATTTACTTCAAACCATAAGCAAATCAACCAGGATATATACATTTACATGTAAATAGAATATTACAAATTCGAAAAAAAAAATTGTAATCGGCATTGATTATGACTTATTGAAGATTCCAATAGATTAATTATAAGCACATTATTATTAAAAATTAAAAACATATATTAGTACTTACAGTTCTTCAGAACAATTGTCGGGTCTTTCCATTCTATATCCGGATTTTAGTAGGTTGAATAGATTTGAGTTTCCAAGACCCGGATAAGGAATAGCTCCCAGGGTTACCAATTCCCACAAAAGGATTCCAAATGACCATCTTTATTAATACACAGAGATAAACATTACAATTACAATTTTTTAAGACGGAGAGGTAAAATTCGAAATTCAATATAATATTCTCATGTGAAATCTGACAATGAGTACCTACTTATATAATCTCACCAGTTCATACAGAATACAGATATTCACCGTCACCTTAGTTACTATGAATGGTAGAGTATGTAAAAAAAAGTATGCGAAAAGAACCGCGAAATCCGCAGCTAACTGGTAATGGAGAATTGACTATTTTTTTAAAAAAGAAACACCCGACCCGTGGGCGCTTTAATTATATTGCTTACTTACCTCTAAATTTAAATAAAAAACCGAAAATTCCTACATGAGTAATTTCAATAATAAAGGTTAATAAAGTAGTAAAATTGAAGTTAATACTTCATTCCTAGTAATAAGGTGCAAGTGGTTGGAGATGAGTGAGATGAGTAACGGTACATGAGAAATAAATATTCTTTAAATCAACTATTTAAAATTCACTTACACGTCTGACTTTGAGGAGAAAACTTGAGCAAAAATTGATTCAATGGCCATCCACTTGATGGGCAACCGCTCAGAGCTTTTCTGGTGATAGACGTTCCAAGTGTAAATATCTCGCGAGAGTCCAAAATCTGATATTTTAACACATCTTAGGTCTTCCATTAAAAGGACGTTGCGGGCGGCCAAGTCACGATGAACTACTTTATTCTTCTCTAAAAACTCCATTCCTAGACAAACTTGTCGAGCGTAAGATAAAACATCTCTTTCATCAATTGGTTCAAATTGTTTTTCGTCTTCTTCCGAGTTCCTTTTACATTTGTCCATAGACAACTTTTCCTGGTCAGCTTTTCGCATATAATAATGCAGATCACTCGTGCGTTCGCAGCAGCTTGAATTGTTTGACGAACTTGATGATTTGCATTTGAGGATGTCGGCGTAATTGATTGGACCTTCTGAACATGAAGTGTGAGGGAAATTGTGACTCGTTTCTTCACCAGAAACTCCAAGTTTCTCGTATTTGATTCGAAATTGAGTCATAGTATCTGTTGTCGATAGACCTCCTTCGGATTTGGATCCAATTAATGAAGTTTGACGGGTCGAATTTTTACTTCCTTCCATTTCTCCACCAAATCCTAACATTGGCCAGAATTTTTCTCGTACCTAACTAAATGAAATCTTTCTAATTTACAGATGATACTTGTACAAAGAATTGAAGATTTTCCAATATATCTTTAGTCTTTAGTAATAAATAAAAATAACCGTTCATTACAATAATTAAAAAATATTAACAATGTATTCCTATTCTTATATCTGCAATAGATGTTTCTACCTGATTGAATAACATCTAAAGTTGAATTCTTTTAAAATGACCCTTATTTTGAATCACAAGAGCGCCTCCCTTAACAATTAACTCCGCCCAGTCTCCCCCACTTCATCTACGCACCATGGAAATGCTAAATGGTGCGACATTGAGTTGACCATTAAAAGTTCACGCCCTTCTTTCCATTAGACAACCCCTCGCGGTAAAATAAGGGTCATTTTATATGAAAAAGACTTTAATTATACTATACTAATAAATTAAAATACGTTCATATCTACTTAAATATTGTTGTACTGAAATGTAAATTGTATTAGGAATAGGATAAATGACAGTAACGGTAGAGAGTTAGAGAGAATGAAAAGAAAATATTTGGGAAGTGGTGCTCAAAAATAACACAATTCCAATAAAAGTATATGGGAATTCATTTCAGACCTTGCGAAGATAGTTGAGCAAGTTCCCTCCAGGACAGTATTCTAAAATGAGACAAAGTGTTCTTCCTCTCGTTGATGCTCCCAATAGCTCAACAATTTGTCTATGTTGACCAAGGGATTGCATCGTCTGAATCTCTTTGATTAAATATTCTTTATCTTCTTTATTTGCTGAAAAATAATATACCGTTATTGTTCGATAGAGAGCCTCTCTTTAAAAAATTGACTTTAAGGGGGGGGGGGGCTTTCTTTCGAACAGAGGCTTTCATTAAATAATTTTAATAATTGCTGTTCATTAGAATAAATTAATTTTATAAATTGACAAAAAAAATTGATTTTCGTCACTGCTAGAGGATCCATTTCCTTCCCCTTAATCTTCGTTTGCTTCATTTTCTTCTTCGTCTGCATTATTTTGTTTAATTTGGAATCTTTATTTATATTCAGAACCATTTTCTGAGTATTTTAAAACCTCTAGTTTAAATGAAAAAGAATATTGTTTTTTCGGAATATTAAAAATAGAGACAATAATAATAAATAAATAGCAATCAATTTGACATGTAAAGTATTTGAATTAAAGCTCTGTTGAATTAGGTATATGTGTATGAGGGGGGGCTCTCTTTCGAACAGAGGCTCTTAATCGAACAATAACGGTAGACACAATTCAACCAAGTAGTTCAAATACAAAAAATATTAACAAGATTCTTGTATTTATCTTCTTATTATGTACCTAATCCATAAGACTTGAAAAACTATCATACTTCGATATTGATTATTCATTCACAAACTAAATATTTGCATATTATGAAAGGAATTTTTATAATGTTTTCTACTCAAAAATAATATTGGCATTATTGAATTAAAAGTGAATTTCATGGGTTTGATACCTTTTAACATTTTCACAGCCACCGTTGTGATCTTTGGTTTACCAAGTGAGCTCTCCATGATGTTGGAAACATAGTTGGCTTTTCGCACAATGCCAAAAGCTCCTTGACCGACGACTTCACCAAGGTTCAAGTTTTCAAAAGGAATTTCCCATTTCTCCCTTGGAAAATTTTGATCAAAGAGGTTCCATGTGGAGACATCGACTTCCGTGCACGAAGGCACCAACGACCAGTCGGTAGCCGTTTCAATTTCTTCCATTGACTGTCAATAAACGTAAGTTCAAATCTTTACTACTATCAGCTTCACTCGTTTTCAATAGATCCATTCCATTTAATATTTTAGATATTTCGATATTTGTAATGTCAAATGGGTAGAAATAAAATTCTACCAAAAATTGTGCTATATAGTATTAAAAACAAATAAATGCTTATTGATTTTGAGTGAAATCTATCATTAAATTAAACTTGTGTGAACAGTTAAACCACAGCTTTTAGTTACATACATGCATACTATCAATGAAGTTTCTCAAAATTACATTCATAAATATAATATTTGTATATGAAGGGTGGTTATTAATTTACTAAAAAGTTTCTCAAAAAGTGTCTTTAGTAAGATATATTATTTTAACCGTTTCAATGTTTGCTTCATGTTAGTTTAATATGATCCGTATTAATCTCCCACATTAAATGAGTTTCGTATTTACCATATTTAAATAATACTCAAATAAGTACTCAAATACCACATTGCGTGATTTATGTTGAAAGTACAAGGTGGGTCACTTTAGGTTTTTTTAAATGTACAAGGTAAAATTTTATCTTATTACATATGAGCTTTATAATAGGATAAATTTATAAACTTTAAACAATAATCCTATAGTTTATGCTCTTATGCACCGTTTAATTTATTGAATGTAACTAGTATGAAGAGTAGATTATATTAGTACACAAGTATAGTAGAGCTTTTTAAGATTTTCAGTAAAAGAAATCATTTGTTGAAAAATTGAAAACATTGCTACAGGAGTAGAGGTAATAAGGTAAAGACCATTAAAGATATTGCAATATTGTAAAGAATCTTAAAATCTTGTGAAAGTACTATGAAAAGGAAATTAAAAGGTATAACCAAAGAGAAATAATCTGCTTCCGCTTCCGGTAGGTAAATACAATGCAGTCAGTAAAATTAAGGAATAAGATTCATATCACGAGTGTATACACACGTATACTACAATACTACAATGAAAGGTATACTGACAATGAATGTGAGCTTTTATCAAAGCTTTCTTTCAAATAGTTTCAAATCACACTTCAATCTTTTTCTCGTTGAGAAGAATTTGAAGGTTTTGAACACTCCTTTGGCAAAAATCGAATTCCAAAAGAGAACTTACAATAAGTATCCAGGGGCGTACCCAGCACTAGGCCTACTAGGCCCAGGCCTAGTAAAAATTTTGGAGACTTAAACTAGATATTATTGATTTCTAATTTATATTTTTACTTTCAATTTTATTTTATCTGAGTAAGAAAAGATTATTATTATATTTTTATTTTTGAGAAATTTTACATTACCTATTATAGTATGAAATACTATTTAGATATAAATAAATAGTATTTCATACTATAATAGGTAGGAAGGGGTAGTATGGTAGTATGGGTGATCAACAAAACTAAAGAATGAACATTTCGTGTACACTTTCTTTAAATTAAGAAACAACCTTGGCAGTTGGCACGTGGCAAGGTGAACTTGCCTAAACGAGGTGCAAGTAGTGCAAGTATCTGACATTTCGAAGGTAGATTTCGAAAATTTGTCAATTACTCTAGATAAAATGACTTAAAAATTTGTCTTAAACTACCTAGATAAAATGGGCCATTTTTGATATCCAGATTTTTATAATAGAAACTATTAAAAATACGCTAAAGCTGCATGTAATTAATATTTTTTTTAGTTATAATAAAAAAATTTCGATTTAGGACCTATAAATTATTTCTCGTCATACATTTCTAGGTCCCCGATACAAATTTTTTATCAAACTTTCCAAGAAAATTCGAAAGAGATAGGGGTTTTAAATTTAATACAGATTTTTAGTCCGAACTTTTAAGAATTTTTAAATTTTTATTCTTAATTTCTCGAAACTTAATATGTCCCTTCGGGAATTCTAAGGTTAAACTTAAAAAAATTTTCGGGACTTGAATTCGTTAGAAAATTTTAGTCAGAACATTTAAAAAACTTCACGGGAGCTGAATGTCCTGTTAGATTTTTAGTCTGAGTTTTTAAAAGAATTCTCGGGACCTAAAGGTCCCTTTTCATTTTGAGTGTATTTTAATAAAAATTTCAAGACGGTAGAAGAAGGTAGCAGAATTAAAAAAAGATATTTAGCTATTAATTATGGAAAATAAAAGATAAAACTAATGTAGACTAATACATAAAACTGTATTAGGTATTAATAAGTATTAAGATATAACTTATATATAAAATTTCGGGCCTTCAAAATTCTCCTTGCATAGGGCCTCAAAAATTTTGCCAAGCTATAGCCTGGTCTGCTCTTCAACAAAATCTCCAATTTTAACCAATATTATGATAATTAAATATTCAAATAAAATATCAATTACTCACAATGTTTTTGCATTTGAATATTGCCAGTAATTTACACTATATAAAATAATTCTCAGAAAATAGGCCTAGTAAAAGTTTTGGGCTGGGTACGCCCCTGTATGCTTAGCAGAATAATTGAAGAGTTTCATACCTTGAAATACCTGTCTCTTGCCAGCTTTTCTTTTCTCCTTCGAAGAAATTTTGAGAAGAAATGACTAAAGAGGACGATTGCAGAGAAGACAGAGATTGGAATAAAGATGTAAATCCAACGCCCTATTCCTTCATCTCCTTCAGATACACCTTAAGAAACAAAAATTGTAAATATTGTATACCACACCACTACATACATTGCTAATCGAAATTTCTTTTCACCACTAATTGAATTAAAACTCAAAAGATTTTCTCTTTTCTCTATAATTCTTGATTTCTCACTCTCTTTAAATGTTTCCAGACAGATCGGATTTTAAATTATTTATGATTCACAAAGTGTAAGTTAGGTATTCTTTTAATTAATTATAGTTCTTGTATATACATACAATGTAGTATACTTATTTCTTTATTATTACTTGTGGTATTGATTGTAAATACAGTTGGTGGTGAAGATCCTTTCGCTGAAACTCCAGTCAAAGTCACCGTGTAATCGCTGTTGATTTTAAAGGCCTTGACAGTAAATTTTGTATGATTCTGGAAAAAATTATGAGTTTATCAATTGTTTCATGATGCGAGTAAATTCATGTGTAAAATTCTTTTACAGTTTAAGATTAAGCGTTGACTTGGCATGTTAGTTAAATGTCTTTTATCCATTGACCCTAACTTACTCCTAAGAATTTGAGTGTAGTTGTGTTTCCTTTCAGCATTGGTTTCAATGGATTGAATTCTACAAAGGTGAGAAGGTAAAATTTAAGTTGATTCGTTGGAGAAGAATAGGGAGGAGAATCCCATTTGATCGTGACGAGGATTTTCCGACCGCTAATTCCCCCATCTCTTCCTTCAGGATTCACGAGGGAGATCGAATAACTGATGTTTTGTGGTGCCAAAGGGGCTTTCAAAAGAAACATGAAATATCAACTTACGTCAAGAACTCAAACACAAGAAGTAAAGTTAAGAACCTTTAATCTCAAAAGCTATAAATAAAATGATCCACTTCAAAGAATTTAATTAACAAGTTGATGAGATATGAAGGTTTCAAATTAAAATAATGAAGAAGTTATTAGGATGGATGTAAGTCCTTAGATTAGCATGAGCGAGACGAAATCCAAAAATCATTATTTTAAATTATTTTAATTGTTTTTAAATAAAAGTAATTAAAAGTAAAAAACAAAATAATAAAAGTTATTACATACTTATAATGATAGAACAAGGAAAGTGGAATGAATACTAACAAAATCGGAATATGGTAATGGTCGACCATTAAAGATTACAAAAATTTACTGACCACATTTTTCGTAGTTATAATTGAGAGCTTCCAAACAAGAAGGTGTCAGGAAATCTAGATGAGCTTCCTTCGGAGACGACCAGGATCCATCGTAACTAAAAATCGTAACTGTATAATTGACTCCGAATGGCAAATCTTGATAAAGTTGCAAATTGGCTCCCCTTGGTTCCTATAATTAGGAAGAAAGTTAATTAAGAAATATTCCCGTGAGAAATATAAATCAATATATTCTTTAATTGCCAACTTTTAGTTTACATAATACGTGTTAAGTATAATTGTACTATCTCAATAGAATTTAATATTTGGCAATGACAAGCATATTACATATTCTGTATCCAGGTGATTTTAATTTGAGAAATCGCGGTAATAAAAGAAAACGATCTAATTCGCGTTTTATAGTGAATTGCACGTGTAAAGTATAGTAAGAAATGAAATATAAATTTTACATTTTGTATTCTGGTCGTTTTTGTTCTCCCGTCTCCATCATGACGATCAAGCAAAAGTTTAAAGAAGCATGTCTTTTCTAAATAATTAATTTCATTTAATGCATAATTATAAAATAACATAATACAAAATAAACGTGTTTCTTAAATTAAATAATACTATATACTCTCAAGTTTAGAAATAAATGGAAGTTTACGGAAAAAAATTTAAAAAAATGTCATGTGACATTGAAATATTTTTTAACATTAAGAAAAATTTTAACTGAGAGTACTACAGATAGTATAATTAATGTTAGATAGTTAAATAATATGTTCTACAATAATCAGGAAAACTTTTAAAGGCCACAAATCATAAACTCATACAAATAATTAATTAATTATCGAAATAATTTTATTTATTTATTCTTATTAATTACAATTATGCGTCATCTTGAATATATTTTAATACCTATTTATGTATTTAATATTTACAACAATAGTTACCTTCAGGCTGATCCCATCCAATTAAAATATTAATTGAAGTTGAACTGTTGACAGTCCAATTTGAAACGTAAATCCTCTTTGGCGCACTTGGACTTTTGTAACCTGTTAAATGATAAAATGGCGCCATATTTTCTCTGCTTTATTTTGATATTCAAAGTCTTTTAAACAAACTATTATAACAAGGTAAATGGTATACTTTAACTTTGTGAGATTATCTTATTAAGCTGACCATTAATTGTCGAGTAGTATTTAGATGAAGCTCGAGCGAGAACGCCCTTAGCATCGATAGCAGTTACCCTCCATTTGTAGTTTGAACTCAAATAATCCACTTTCATTTTAACCAATCCAGAAGTTCCCTTTAGAAAAATTTTAATAGATTTTTTTATTTTTAAAATTGTAATCAAATGAAAATCTACGGTCATTTTTTAAAAAAATAAAGAAAGCTAACAAGGAAATATACCAATGTTATGACCTCAAAATTATAATCTTTAAAAGGAAAAGTTCTCTCTCAAGTTTAGAAATAAGTGGCACTTTCAAGGGAAAAATTAAAAAAAATGTCACGGAACTTTATAATTTTTCTAAGGAAAATTTTAGGTATACAGTTGAATCCAGTTATAATGAATCTGGTTATAGCAAATATCCTGATATAATGAATTAAAAATTTTGTCCCTTCATTTGAAAAATCAAGCAATGTTAAATGAACTTTGGCTATAATGAATATTCGGTTATAATGAACGAAAATGGTCGATCCCTTGAGATTCTTTATAAACAGATTCCACTGTATAAGTTTTGTATAATATTTTACATAAATATTTGAATGATTTAATTTTTAAAAATGTTTCAACCATTTAAATTTTGTCGTAAACAGTATAATTATATGAAATTCCATGAAATTTCAAATTGAACCTTTCATTTAATGCGTCATACGCTCCGGTAAGATTTTGCACGATAACGAATAAAGCCGTAAACATTATTGATGGAAGTAAATAAATTAATATTGAGGGCAGAATTATAATGAAGGTCAATAAAATTCACTCCTTTGTGTCGGCTAAATCATTTTCTAAAGCAGGAAAATAATACCCTAACAAATTGTTAGTGTTTTAACGCTGTAACATATGAACCATATACATCCATGTATGAGGTATACTTATGTGTGTAATGTATGTATTGTTATACCTACACATGTGTACTTACGATTAGAGTACTTGTCAGTATCAGTAATATAAATAATGCTCTTAAAAATTCTTTAACATGCTCTATTAAATAATATTATGTAATATCACTAGGTATACGGCATTTAGGCCTTTTACGCATCAAGTTAAATGTTACTAAACGAAATTTGGGTGACCTTGAGTAATGGCTCCCACGTTGTGTTTGCTCCAACTTCCTGAGATTCTTTGGCGAATTCAAGGAGAAACACCAGCGGATTGGTTCCATCAGGATACGGCTTGACTTTCCATGACACGTAAACACAATGATCGTCTGGTAAAGCTTTCACCGCTTCACAAAAGACTTTGGGTGTTTTGGAAAAGAAGTTTGTGTTAATGTCATCTGGTTGAACTTCTTTTCTTTTCAAACCACCTTTAGACATCTCCAAGTCAAGAGCAAATAAATCTTCTGCTATTCTTTTACACTTTTCACAAAGTGAAACTTCTTTTTCATCGCTCTTTGTCTCCTCCTTTATTCCCTTTAATAGAAGAATTCCGATGGTTAAAGCCTCAAGAGAATTGATCAAAATCCATTCTTTTCTGCTGATTTATTGACAATTGTTTTGGGCTCATTTAATGGATTAATTTTTTTAGGTATACCCAAATACCTACTAAATATTACTGTATACATAAAATGTGTAATACAATATAAATGTACTGTCCATAATGTGCCTAAATAATTGTTATATAACAATGTTGTGTAACGGGAAAACATATACTTAATACATAGAACTTTTCGATACCTGCTGCAATGCCACCGATATAAAAATTAAGTTAAAAAAATTCTTACATTTAGAACATTTTCTATAAATATTAGAATCTTCAATAAGTCATAATCAATGCCGATTACAATTTTTATTTTTTCGAATTTGTAATATTCTATTTACATGTAAATGTATATATCCTGGTTGATTTGCTTATGGTTTGAAGTAAATCATAAATCTTTTATTTCCTTTTAAATGGACAATTACAATATAGATATAATTGAACAACGAGCGGTGGTTAAGTGTTTAGGAGGGGAGTATATTACCAAGGATTAATGTATTTTTATATACTAGAAAAAAATAAAAATTGTAATCGGAATTGATCATGACTTATTGAAGATTCCATTATATGTTAATCAGGTTAATCTAAGCACGCTACGTCACGCACATACATACATATCCTATATTTATGTAACGCTTCTTAAAGAATGGGAGAAGTTTCCGATAGAGAAAATTCGTTCAGCGATTGATGAGTGGAGACCTAGACTTAAGTGTGTTGAGGCAAAAGGCGCAACATATGATACTTGATTTTTTTAAGCACTAACTTATTAATAATTTGCCTTATTAATATAAATTTTCGTGACAATTGGTCGATTAAATAAAAAGTTAATTCGGTAAATTCAAAAATGCAAACATTCCGCCCACCTATTATATTGGTATTGGTGTTCATAAAATATTGTATACATAAATACAATTTTGTAAATTTATTATATATATTATAATGGGTGTGCTCGTTTTCTTGTTCGTATCCAGCGTATCGTTCGTATAAGTAGCAGGTCCAGAGGTGTTACTCATACGAACGCGTAACTTCGTATCCTCGTGTGAGCCCGGTTCTTTTAAAATCTATTGAGTTTAACAAAAGACGGAGACAGATATTACTATTTAAAAATCTTAAATACGAACATTAGTAATCCAGTGTTAAATATGCCACCTCGTAAAAAGATTAAGGAAGAGTCGGATTCATCTAATAGTTCAATTAAAAAAGGGACGTTGTTAATCGTCGATTTTATACTGAATCAGAAGTTTTACGAATTTTAGAATATCTGAAAAACACGATTACTTCGGGTTATGAAATCGAGGTAAATTAATTAATAATTTTTACTTATGTACCATTTTAATATAATATTATGCTTTGAAAAATAAATTATTTTTAATTAAAAACCATTTTTCACATTCAAAATGCGCAAGGATTAAAATAAATGTAAGTTTTTGTATATACGAAACATTTTGTATATACTAAACACAGTAGGGGCCACTCGTTATTTCAATTTGTAAACTTACAAACTTACGCGGATACGAACCATACGAAGAGAAAACGAGTACCCCCAATATAAAATATACTGGTAGTATATTAAATATTTAATATCTAGATTAATATGGGATAAAAATAATAAATTTAAAAAACTTACGCAAAATTCTTGGTTGCATTCTTGCATGGTCCTTAATTGAACTGTCAAATTTTGACACTGAAAATTTAGTAATTTATATTTTAGTTTTCACATAGCCTGATAAGTCAAAGAGAATTTGAAATTTTTATAGAAATTTCAACGATACTTATATTATAAAAATTTAGACTACTACCTAAGTATTTTCTGATTTTTAAAGAAAAAATTTAAATTAAAAAACCCGCAAAATTTCCACCGATATAAAAGGATATTAGTAATAATTTTTTTTTAAAAAACGGAGTACTGTGTACCTTGTACTCAACTTGTACTTACCTAAGTACAGTGTATAGGTATCATTTGTATATAATAGGCTATTACAAAAATCGGTAAAGTGTAAAGTTCGAGACGCTTGAAAAGAGCATTTTCGAAAATGTTCAATATGAGCCTTATCGGTATAGTTACCAAATTTATGCTAAAAAATTTTATTTCAGTATTTTAATTCAGTATTGGCTTCTTAAAACTCACTTTCACCGATTTTTTGAATAGCCTAATACCATTAGTTCGGTCCGTATATTATCTGTATTATGTATCCTTGTTATAACCATAAACTTTAGATTACTATATAAAGATGTATCAATGAAATGAAATAATTCAAAATTACCTTTTCGCAGATACTTTTAATTTCATGTCCATTGCTTTCATTTACTTTTTGGCATTTGAAAGGAAAATATAGCTGTGACTCGTACGGTTCCATTTCAGTCTTTTCTTCAATGGCCTATAATACCACCTTCGTTAATACATGTAGTATTAATACCCAACTAATGTATAATCTACATTATGTACCATATAAAGTGGTGACTTTCGACCCAAAATATATTTGGTAGGTCAGAAAAGTTCTATATGGTATATTGCGGTTAATGGTAATGACATAAATTTGACATATTAACATTTGAAATAAGCTATCATATTATGTAAAATTCTTGAAGTGGACTAGATTAAATATATTTTATGTATATGATATATTTTGAAATAACAATGCAATAATATTTTGATTAAAATGAAATAAAATATTATAAAAATTTTGAAGAGATTTTAATATGCAGTAAATTAATATTTCGAGAAATATAATGAATAATGAAGTTAAATCTGAATAATAAATGTAAAATAAATTAGAGTCATGCAAATGAAGTGCCCGAAAGCAGGATATTTTCTTGCTAAAATGATTATACTATAGACTCAGCAAAAACGAGAAATATTTGGAACATTTTCAGGCGTAAATTGAGTAAACAAAGGGTTATCTGAATAAATTAAAAAGAAGAAACAAGATTACAGATTACAGCCATGTGCTAACGAATCGACTAAATTTATAATTTCTTATCATATACATAATACATATCCGATACATTATATTACATAACTGAGAAAATTAAATATCGATTCAAGTTAACTCTCACCCCAAACTCGACTAAACACTTTGCTTCCTCTTGAGCTAAGTAAAGAAGCTTGAGGTATTCCTTTGACTCGTGGCGGAAGGATGAAAGTGACGGAAAGATGAAGCCTTTCCCCAAGGAAAGAGGAATGAAGAGGAAGGAATAGAAGAGAAATGTATAAACCCGTTTAGCCATATTTTCTATAACATTCCTTATAAGCACCACGAGTTTGACGACATAACTAAGTACATACAAAAGAGAAGGATTAAATAAGAATTTTAAAAGGTTCATGAATTTGTATAATACATTTAAACTGGAATATTAATAATTTAAATAATTAATTATTATAAATTTTAATAATTTTAATCAAATACTCATACTTTATAGTACCATATAACCTACTATAACTTAACATATACACACGCCTAAAGTCTATAGTATCTGTATTTTACATTTATTAGGTAGGTATGTATAATGATTGGGATAATGACTATGTATAAATGTATAATGTATATATATATATATATGTATATGAGTACATAATAAATACATTATATGTAGAACGTAGAGTATATACTTTAATATATACCTACTTTTTATTTAACATACTATAATAGTATGTTCAATGAATAAACCCTCAAAAATTAGTTTTAAAAATATTTCAACCTTTAACATTCATTTGTCAAATATTTGATATCTTGAGATTTCAAATTTCAAATCGATCAATTCAAATCTTTTGTACAATATAAGTAGTATAAAAAATTCAAAAAATGTGCGTAATGTGTAAAAGTATTTTATAGGTGTATAAAATATCGAACATAAAAATTCTAAAATTGCAAATTCTTTACTCAAATAAATTTCAAATATTTTTATGTAAATTCCTTATCCTTAATATTGAATTAACATTAACCATAAGTAGTAAATAAAGGTGGGTAGGTATATGATATCTGATATCCTCGTCAATAATACCTCTAGTCTACAGGTAGTATTAAAGATCTTGACATGAATTACTAGATCTGCCCATATGTATTCTCTCCTGGTACATACAGAATAGAACTCAATGTGAAAATCTTCATTTTTCGGCGTTTATTTCATAATGTCAATCTTGTAATAAAAATTCAAAAAATTGATAAATACTTGCAGCAAACATATGTACTGATAAATATAAATAAAGAACCTTGGTCTCCTTAATATTACAACTTTACAGCGGATTATTTTACGACACCCTTTCAAGTGGGTTAAATAAGAGGATTTCATTTAAAACTACCCATCATTCAAAATAACTGGGTAAAATACTAACTTCGCCATTGTAAATAGAATTATAATATAGGTAATGTATCTGTATGTATTCTCCAAGTATGGGCAGAAGAATGCTTAGAAAACGAAGCTGCTGAATTGACGTTTCAACTTAAGCATACTTAATTGAAGTGTCTTGAAAATTTTTTACCACTTGCCTTGATTGCTTTTTGGCGTCTTTGAGTTAAATGTTATCCCATTTCATTCTACTACATATAAGATTACATTAAATATATTCTGTTTAGTGAATTGTTTTTCCTTTCCTGTTATCTACTAGCCGTAGCACTGGAACCTTGAAGACTTTCCAGGTTTGCAAAATCTACACAAAATCTTAACATTTTCAATGATATTCTTATTTTACAATATTTTGAGGATTAGTAGTACAAAATGAGATGTATTTAAATAATTAATAGTGTTTTGCTTTCTGAAATGTTCTAAAAATACTTAATTCTTCGTTTTTCCAATTTTTAGAATAAACAAATATCGCTTTTAAATATTTTTAAAATGTAATTAAATACAATTATTTATAGCTTTATTGCAATTCAATAGACGATATATCTAAAGTTAAAGTAATTGCTAATTACAGTCTTGTTGTAACATGTGGCATTATAAGAATCAGATACTGATATGGAATATGTATCGAATCACAGTCGATTTAAATTAAAATATATATACATATAATATACTTACTTATATCTACATCATAAAATAAATCTTTTAAACTAAAAACAGATTTCTTTATATAAAATCTAGAATTTGGTGAAATTTTTCCACTTTATATTTTAATTTTTTAACTACTTTAATGGAAAATGGGCAATGTATACTTGTTATAATCGATTTTAGGTCGAGATCAATTTTTTGAATTATGGAACATGTAATTATTTCAGGTCACATCAGCACTTTTAAGTGTATTGACTGAGAGATTGTCTGTAGGAGAAATATGAAAAATTGATACCATGTTTTTTGGAAGTGGAATGCTACAAGAGGGAAGTTACGCTTCTCTCTCGACTCCTTCTACTCAACTGACTGAATGGTTGTCTTGAAGCCGAGAGAAACTCCAGGATTTATAGCATCCTACATATTATACTAGTAATGTATATATCTCGTAGCATGCTCATCTCTCAATGTAAAAAATTGAATGCGCGAAGAGGTTTAACAGTTTAACTTAAACAGGATATACTTTCTTTTCAAACGGAGGTCATGAATTGATTCATTATATTGAAAAAAATTCAATTGGAACTTCATTTCTCAACTTTTACAATGTACCTAAAAACTTTATGAATTACTAATAAAAAGATTTTTGAGGTCGCGAGTTTCGTCTAATAAAATGATATATTTTTTATATATCTGTATCTTCCAATTTTCCTTTTCGACTTTGTGAAATTGAAGCACTATTTATATTTATGAGCTAACATACATTTAAATAAATTATTTGAAATTACTTAAATAAAAATTGGCAAGAAACAACGTATTTACCATAATACTAAAATCTTAAGAATTATAACATACGTATATGTAGAGTTCTTTATGGTGGACATTGTCACACTTTGTTAAGATATAAAAATGAAATGAGAATATATGCATAATGTACACTATCAAGTATTTTCTCAAATTAAATTACATACTTATTACAAGGCATTGATTTTTAATTATTTATTTACGTTTGTTTTAAATTTTCTTATGAGTATGCCAAATTTAATTAATTTAATTACTTCATGATATTTATTTTCTTAATGATTTAAAGAATAATATAAAATTATATATACAGTGTGGACACAATACTTCTATTTTTTATAGTAGGTATTTATAAAAAGAATGATGTATAAAAATTATTGTATTTTTAATTACATATTATCTAGTATTTACATAGGGGTAAGCCTAACTGTAGATTCATAAGTCTCTACATATTATGTGCGTATGATATATTATAGTATTTACCTATTTACAAATATTATTTATATATACTTACATTTAGTTAACAATCGAGTCCACTTGTTTCATTTGGCTCAACGCTTCTGTCATCTTCTCTCCTTAATATATTTTGAAAAACATTTTGTATATTTGTAACAAACTTATTAAATAATTGAAAACTTCGTTGAACTATATTCATTCTTGTCCCGTTTTTTCTGCATTGATTGCTAAAGCTGAAAAGAGGCACTGGATTGGAATTTGAGGTACCCAAATTTAACAACGGGGCTAAACTTGGAGTTATTGTTCGTAGATGAATTGTATTATTTCTTGATTCACGAACTTCGTTCTTAGAAGAATCCTAGTATGGTCAAAAGCATGTAATTTTAAATCAAGGTAACCAATTTAATGCTATTAAAAGTTATTACATAGTTGTATTAGTATCAATACTGTAGATTTATTATATTTTTAATAAATTGTTGTACCCCTGTCACTTCTACTGTTGGAGCTTTCATTCCCGCCCACGTGTTGACAAAATCTCGTACCACTGTCGCTCTGTATATTAAACATCGATTTACAAAGTTTACGATAAACAAAGTTTATTAACCAACAACTAATAATTAGAAAAACTAATATTATATACTCACTGAAATGTAACGTTTCCCACATAATTTTTCGGAGCTTTCCATATCACCTCAATGTTTTCTTTAATCAAGTTTCCGTTTGAATGATGAGCTCCATTCTGAAATTAAAAAACACCCTTGTTGATTTTCTATTGTTTACCATATTTGTAGATACCCAATTATTAAAATCTAAATCATTAACATTTTATTTTATAATCATTTACTGGTATCCTGTACAGGATGTTAGTGTGTATTTGTGTATGATTTAAGTTTTAACAATGGATAATAACTTACGGCTCTAATTCCCCAACAGCTATGGACTTTTGTATCTTCGTTTGGAATAAACGATCCAATAGCACGCTTATCATCATTTCTTCCTTGAATGTAAAAACCCCTAATGTTGTCATCTCCCAGCGACTTTAAGCTTACTAACCAATTTAAACAATTAAAGTTAATTAAGTTATGTTGATATTTTTAATAGCTAAAAGAAAATTGTATGTGTAATATAACCTCTAACATGTGCATTTTGAGCGACCATCGTCACGTCTGTTGTGAGTTCGTAGGGTGGGCTTGAGTCAATTTGAGGGAAGTAATCGTGATGTTGAGGGATCATGGAGCGACAAACGGTGGGTGTTGGAGGAATCCCACTCGAAAAACATTCACTTTCCAATGCCACTTTGAAAAGAAGCACAAGAACCAAATCAACCCTCATTTTACCTCAAATTGCGTGATTGTAAATATAACAATAATATCATACACTCTTGTTACATTAAGCAGTTACAATTTAGTTGTGACTTGATAATTATTAACACTGACTGCGCACCGTAATTACTTTTTCTCTAAAATTTCACGTAAAACTTTTTTGTTCAATTTTCAGTTTACGTACACAAAATCCTTTGAAAATGTGAAGAGGCAAAAATACAGTCTTAATTATACTTATATTAATAAATATTTTTGTAGTTATTCAATTCACATAATAAATCCAAAATGTTTTTATGCAATTATTGCAAGTCTCAATGTTTGGTGAATAAAAACTGTAAAATTAGTTAGAATTAAAAAATGGGCAAAATATAATGTTGGTCACAGTAGGGCAGTTGGAGTTGGAAATGATTGCGAGATGAAGTAAGAAAATGTTATGAAAGAGTGGAGGAAATGAAAGTTGGATGCATAATAGAAAAACGAGGGGCTCTCATTATTGTTTATTGAAGAGATGTAGGTAAAGGTAGGAGCTGGCAATTAGACGACGAGTACCTTGCAAACAACATGAATCTAAACGCCCATTCTGCTCTTTGGATAAAAAGAAGCTGGCAGACAACAGCAGGCGTCCATTCCAAAAGATGATGATGGTTGGACATAATAAAACGAGTTTTTCTGAGATTTCTGACGTATCTTATCTACTACTGCTACGTGTTAACTTTTCCAGTAATCGCGGTATAATATGTACAACATTTTTATTTATTAAATTGAAATGCCTGGATGGAATTTACCTTTATACAAATTCGCATATTAAGTAGGGACTAGGGACACATGTGTATCATACATATTTACATTCATGCTCAATCAGATTATCACTTCTTTACAACTACCTGGTTAGAAATAATAAAAACATTCATACATAATGTAGAATGTAGTCTGTGAGGTAATATTTAGAAATACATTGGTACTTATTAAAAAATTCTTTAATTTACATAGAGTAGTTATTGTATAACACTTTGCATTTTTATAGCATTTATAATCTATTTTATACCAGGTATAATATACATAATATTAATGTATATAACTTATACTACATATATGGTATAATATCTTTTTAAGAATAATATCGTTCTATTACTTTTTATCTAATTTATTTGATAAATAATAATTTGTTAAATTTATTTTGTTAAGTATAAATAATAGATTCATTTACTGATATTATACAAAAAATATTATATATAACAGTGTACCAGTGTATTATGGTTATGGATTATGGATCGACTGACTACTTTCGTATTACTTATTGTTAATTTAAAATTTTATAATTGAGTGTCTCCAATCTTTTTGATTTCTACATCAGTATCATTATTTGACGGCAATTCGTCTTTCTTTTCAAAAATTTTGGCAGATTCATTGGGAAGTATTGAAATTTTTGAAATTGAAATATCTGGATACCAACAAACTGAGCCAACAACTCCAACAAAGCTTAATATTCCAAAAGTAAAAAATGTCCCGGAGACTCCCATTATTCCTATCATTACAAGATAAATTTTCGTAATGAGAAAAGCGCATAGCCATTGTATTGCAAACAGAAACGATTCACCTCGCTCTGAAATTTAAACAAAATTTTTTCAGTCACAGTCAATTGTGTGTGTATCTGTAATATAGTGTTAACATCATATTATTAACATTAATTTTTAGTAACACAAACCTCTCAGTGAAGAATTTTCAACCAGGTGTTTATAGAGAGTTAAAATGGTTCCTTCAAATCCAAAGTAGTAAAAGAACATAATTACAGAAGGAAATAAAACTTTGCATATACATAAAATATAAGGATTTATAATTTCTTCCGATTTCTGGTGAAAAATCAGACCAGAGAGAAATAGAAAAGTTTGGATGGTAACTCCAGAAATAATCAAAAACTTCTTTTGAGGATTAACGTTGAATTGAAGAACCCCGAATAAAGTTCCTCCAATTACAATTACAACTCCAAATATGATCATCGAGGTTACTGGATTAAAATAAATATTTCCTTCTGAGAATATCTTCAATGGATAGAGGATAAAAGCATAGGCTCCAGTCAAGTTTTGACAACAAATGAAAAATGAGCTCAATGCAATTTTTTTCACGAATAAATTTGAATCCAGTAAAGAAATGATGGAAAATTTTGGCTCCTTCAATTTTTCATTTTGAGTTTTCAATATCTTCATGTAAAAATGTATTAGGTAAATGTGTTACAGTAAAATACTTTCAAAATATACATAAATATTTATGAGAAATAATAAAAGAATTGTACATACTATAAATTTTGAATAGTTTTTCTTTGTATGTAATTTACATTATGTATTTGTTTTACCTCATGAAACTCAGGAACAATTTCTTCGAATTGTGATCCACGAAGTTTTTTAAGAGCTTCGATTCCATCTTCAGTTTTTCCACTTCCAAATAGATATTTGGGAGAATCTGGTATGAAATACATTGAGATGAATAATTGAAGTCCAATTACTCCTCCGATAAATGTCATCTTTTTCCATCCCATTAAAGCATGAATATACCTGTTCATTTTTAAACATAATAGTTAATATACATAATATCATAATATAATTAAATTAATTAGAAATTAAATATAGAAATTCAAGTTATTTTTTACGAAAAAAATATTCCTCCTACAACTTGATGGATAAACATTGTATAAAACTTTTGTCTTAATGATTCTTCTGCAACATCTTTTATGTAATTTGGTATGATAATGAAGAATGCACCTGTACTTATACCTATTTAAATTATTATTCATTTTTTATCATTTTAATAGGGTTTTTATTGTTTATAATTTTTTTATTTACTCTATGTAGTGTTTAGTAGAGAATGTTCATATTTCATATTTGTAAATTATTAATATAGATATTTTCCATTTACTTTATTTATTACCTGATGCAAATCTAGAAGCCATTAAGACATTAACATCCATTAAAAATCGCATTAAGAACCAAGAAATAGAAAAAAGAAGGGAGAAAATCATTATGGTTCTTCTTGGTCCAATTGTTGAATTAAGAATATATCCTAAAATTGATCCAATACTTGATCCGAGCTAGTTAAAGAAATATTCAATCACTGTAGTACGAGTATTTAGTTTAGAATAAAACTAATATTGCATTAATAATATAATAAAAATTCTCACTAGTGGAAGCGAAGCAATCCATGATGCATTTGTATTGGAAATATTTCCATGTTCACCTAAACTAAGAATTTCATCAATTGATGGACCAGCCCATCCTAACGTTGCTCCTATGCACAAACCACCTGCTGCAGCTATATAAAATAACAATGAATAATCATCATATCATATTTACAATATTTATAAATAAATTAGAACTTTATCTTCACTGCATGATAATTTAAATATTAATTACTTTTTATTTTTTAAATATTTTATATAAATTGGAATATTATTTATCATATCATTAAATTATTTAATATATTAAAAATACCCGATCCACAAGAAAAATATTGCCATCTGTATTTTTTAGTAAATGGTTCTTTCAATTTCTCACAAGTACTCATTTTTATTAATTTTAAAGAAATTTGTCATAATATTTCCAAAATATAATAGATATTTAGTAATAAATAGATATCAATTGAATCAAAAAGAATATATTTTAAAACACAACACACAAGACGATAAGCATTAAACAAACCGACATTAATAAATCGAACAAACAAAACCTATCATGATAGTGTTGCTTTATGTAACTGGTCACTAATTTAACAATTTTTCAAGGTAGTTGAATTATCGTTTGGTGAACATTCTAAGTGAGCATAATAATACTATGTCCAGTGTTGGAGTTAGAATAACAATTGTGTTTAGTAGCGAATGACAGGTAACAAGAACAATTGTGAATAGAATAGAGGACTGCAGGCAAATGAAGTAGGTAAAACATATTATGTGCCGACGACTCCGACGAGTATGAATAATAGAGAGGAAGAAGGTATTTAATACAAGTCATTGAGTCTATGCGGTATAGAAGTAATGTGTCTCTTCTTTAATTAAAAATACACTTACAATCCTTAACTTCGTCATGTTATATCGAATTAGATAGATCTACTGAATATATCTTATGTATACATACTATATTCACTTCAATGCAGGATACATTATAGAAGATGAAAATAAATGAATGATTGTCCTTATGTAAATTTTTCCTCTATAGTGAAGAGCATGCGATTCAAAAATAATAATATGAAAATATATAATTATACATAATCTAAGATGCAGGGTGTACAAGATTTTTCGTCTCTTTTTACATTACTGATTAATTTAAAAACGAACTCTGGATCGCCCTGTATAATAATTTAATAAAGATATATAAGTAAATACATTTTATTTATTAATATGTCTACTGACATTGACTGTAAATAATGACAATTCAAAAAAATAACAATATAAGAATATAACTATATATTTTTTAATTCGTTTCAACATGCAGATATTTACACCATAGACTTACATTTATAGTATTTCATTTATTGAAGTACACTCCAACTCCATGTATAAATTCTTTATAATGAAATATAATGTTATGCAAAATGTTATTTTCATACAATGTATTTTTTATAATATGATGAATTAATAGAAAAAATGGCAGAACTTTTCATATTATATATAGTTGGAATGTGCAGGATTTTTTGTCTTAAAAAATATAAATTGCACATTTTTTTCTTTAATAATGTCATGCTGGAATGAATGTAATTTAAATTTACCTTTAGCTTTGGTTTAGTATTCGTTTATTCATAATTTAATAATATCTTTGAAATTCAATGTACGTATATTTATATTATTATATTATATTCTGATAATCAGTGTATGAATTACTCCTAAAGTTGAGAATAAATACTAACAAAACATACAACATGAATACTTGCAACTCTACAAAAAATAATGAATAATAAAAAAATTGCCAATACATGATACAGCACTTTAATCAAAAGATATAAACTTCCAATTTGTTAAATTATTCTTAGAATAGAGTTATTAACAAAATTGAAGGTTGCTGGTTAGTTGACCTTGACCAGGTATTTTTTGTTTTAATGTTTAAGAACAAGAAGGCGGAAGAACGTCGCTTAATAATTTATTCGCATAATTCCAGTTTGGATTTGAAGAATTCTTGTAATAATATGCTGATTTATTGATAACTGCAATAAAGAAAAAAATTAATTAAAAGGATTAAGATTATTTAAAATAATTTTTTTAAATAAAAACATGTAAAAGTTCAGTTTGGGTGAGTTTTTATAATATTTAACTATTTGCAAATATTTGCAATATAATTCTTATTTAGTATTTATAATAATTTAATAACGATAATTATAACACCTTACATATTATGTGATTGACTAATTATTTAAAAAATAAAGATACTTTTGAGTTCAGGATGTTTGAAAATAACTAACATTAAGAAGTTTAATTTTGCATTGACATTGAACACCAGACCAGCGGTTGATTATGAATTTTAAGATAACAAAATTTTCTTTTTGAACTCCCTAACAAGATCCCCTTTGAATACACTTCAAAATTAAAATATCAAATTTCAATAATAAAAAATAAAATATGTAGTTTTGTGTTACATATTATTCTTATTTTTCTTATCATACAATTTTAACGAGCACAAAAACATAAAAATAAGAGTATAATTGTGACTCCATTTTTTTCTTAAGGATATTAAAACTATTTCTATGTATAGTATCTAAGTAAATGGATTTTTAAATAATGATTTACTTCCTTAATTTATTAATATTATTTATTGGCTATACGAATTTATATTTTATATATACATTGATGTTCTACAGTATTGTAATTATTGAATTTATCTTGGTGACTAAATAAATAAAATAAATTCCATCCCTTGCGATTAGTGTAAAAAGTGAGTATTTTTAATTTTTTACTGCCTATATATCTACAAATTAGTGTAAAGTAGAAGTGCATGTGTCATAAAGTCAGAAATGACAAGAAAAGTTTTGAGAAAAAGCTAATCCCTTTTCTGTTTAAAGTTGATCGTTGCTCGTTCTATTAGTTAATTTTGCTCGCTTATTCTGAGTAAACTAAGGCTTTAATCATACTATTCATACAATACCTGTATACACTCCCCTGTACACAAGTCACATGATATTACATCCTATATTTAAGAAATTTTGCTTTCCAATATCTTTGTAATAGTTATAAATTGCAGTATAGCTTTATTAATCGTACAATATTTATGTCTGTACATACCTACTTATCAGATATTAGCTGATACATACATACCTACACAAAGTTAATAAGGAGTTAAAAGGAATTTGAATTGCAAAGTACCATGAAAAGAAGAAGGATGAACTTGAGTCAGATCACGAAAAAGTACAATAATGACAAAGCTTGTATTTTTATTGTTGTGAATCACGGATGAAATTTGGAACATCTTATAAGATTAACCAGTGACAAGTCAAATGCGAAACAAGATTCATTTGATACAATTAATTGAGCTGAAGTATCTCTGTATAAAGCTAAATAAACAAAAGAGGAAAATAAAATGCTTACTTGATTAACCCAATTCATCACTTCAATTAAAATGAAGATTTTGATATTCGTGGCTCTCATTTCTTCTTTCATCTATTAATGTATTAATGAATAATTATTGGGTTAACCGAATATCGATTCCTTTGAACG
This sequence comes from Neelides folsomi, assembly GCA_034687125.1. NCBI lineage: Eukaryota > Metazoa > Arthropoda > Collembola > Neelipleona > Neelidae > Neelides > Neelides folsomi. The sequence goes on from JAQGBZ010000393.1 coordinate 25,304, forward strand.
AGAATATCGAATTCTTGTTGACTTTTTCTCGTTCATGATCTAATTTAATGCTACATGATCAGATGAAGAGATCCTTTCGAGTTAATATAAAAAGGTTTGGACAGATTTAATTTTAAGTACTATTTCTCAAGATCTTCTGGAAAGAGAGGATTGAGGTTGTTAGGTTAAGCAAACATGAAGTTTCCTACTTTATGTGGAATTTTATTCTTTACATTACTTCTTGTTCAAGCCAAAGGTTCTTACGAACCTTATCCTGGTCAGTAAATAAAATTATATAGTTATAATTATATATTGAGTATTATTGTTATTATTAATTAATTGTTCAATTATAATTAATAATGAAAAAATTAAACTTATTAAATTCCCAATATTTAAGTTTAAGGTGCAAATATTATCCTTTATAAATAATTTGAACAGAATCTTATCCTGCTCCACCGGTTCGAGAATCACAAAATCATAAAGCCGGATCTTATTACCACTACCATGTTGTATGGTTTAAATATAAAAATAATACTATTATAATAAATATCTAAAATTGGTAAATAAATTTTTAATCGTAATATTAATTCATAAATATTTGATATTTTTTAGCCAGTTGTAGGACAACAAAGTCATCAGCATTATCCTCCACAACAAAGTAGCCATGAATATATTTGGCTATTGCCTTTAATTCTACTTCCGTTACTTTTGTTTCCGCTCCTCAAACTGCTATTCATCCCCATTGGACTAAGCATTCTCGCACTCATTCTTCCACTTCTGATGGGAGGAGGGATGGTAAGATTCTAATCTTTAATTAATAATTAATTACAGAAAAATTTAATAAGAAAAATGTACCTATTTCATTTATAAACCTATTTTTCTCTATTCAGATGATGATGATGATGATGATGATGATGATGATGGGAGGAATGCCACCAATGGCAGCCAAACATGGTCATGGCCCAGAAGCTCGAACTATGACATCTACAATTGGTGAACTTGTGTTTGGTGATTTGACATCAATTTATGTCAAATATGCAAGGTGAGCTTAGAACAATAATTAAACCAATTTTTAAATTTTAACAAGATGTAAAATAATACTTTATTACAAAGTTCCTTGGATTTGGATAAATGTCCCGAACGTGTGGCTTGCGAATACGGGCAATTATTGTTCCCATCAAATAGTACAGAGTTTGTGACTGCTCGTGTTCTCAATTATGTGATCGACGAGACGATGCCTAAAGGACGAATTAAAAGAAGAATGAAATCAATGAGAGATGCATTCTACACAGGATCCACTTCAGGAATTACTGAATGTTATTCTTATAGCTGCAAACCATCCTTCAAAATTTACAATAATGACAATTTGAAATCGCAATTTTCTAAGACGGAATCTTTCAATATCCCCAATTCTCTTGTTCCCAATGTTCATTCAACTACTACCAATTACCAAAACGAGACAAGTGAATTTTTGCACAAAACTGGGAAATTTCCTTATAATGTTAAACCACCCTTTAAATCGCTTGTGTCAAATGATAGTATTCGTTATGTTAGAGTTAAAAAAGTTAAGAAGAACAATGTACATCTTGGCTTGAACTCTTACGAGTCGAATTATATTTGACGGAAGATTCATGTTTTTATTTTTGTTAATTATTTTATAAGAAAATTAAAGTTCACCAAATTAGAAATAAAATAATACTTAAATACAATACATATTTACTTATTTATATAAATAAAAAAGTATATACAATGAGCGGCTGACTTTCGGAAAGCCAGCACACATGGTGCACCATGGAATCGTGTGTATTGGAATATGAATACAACTTAACCTAACCTAACCTAATACAATTGAATAGCCTCACCATGGTGCACCATGGAAAAAGTGCCGTAATGCTGGCTTTCCGAATCCCAGCCCAATGAGCAGTGACAAATGTAGCTGTAAATCTGTACATGATTTAGTTATAACATAATTATAATTTTTATATTAAATAAATATTAAATATTTACAAAAATTATACAAAAACAGATATTTTAATAAAATATTAATTATTTCTTTTGATTAAATTCCTAACCATTCAGACTGCATCAGGCCCCTCCTATTCGACAAAAGTCGTTAGGAACGGTCATCGTTGATTGAAGTTTAAAACTTCAATCTGCCTCACGCTCAGAGACTGATGCTTCAAATCCTCATTATGTTCCTTAGTCAAGAAGGCAAAGGGTTCGAGCTTACATACTAAAGAAATGATCCTTATCCTTTGAAGTATGATCTCAAATTAGAATTCCTTTCTCATTCCGCCTCATACTCACCAAAGTTTTATCTAGACATGGATAATTAAATATTTTTATAAAAATTGTAGAATTTGCAATGCATGAATGAATAGGAATTTGCATTCAAAATTAATTTTTTTAAGTCTTGTTCAATCCAATGGATTTTTCTGTAGTAGGAACGGAAATTGTACTGGGAGTTGTAGGAAAGTGTAAAAATCCTAAGGTTCTAAGGACAAGATTAGTTCTTCGAATTAGTTCATCTTTAAACTTCCAAATAGTTGTGTCCTTTACAGACTCACTGTGAAATTGCGCGTCACAATTTTGGACACCAGCCGTGCAAGTTGATCGATAATGTTGTAAATAACCGTCGACGTGTTCGTCGACAGCACCGGACTTGAAGGAGCATCCCGTAACTCCCGGTTTCACACAATGAAGTGGGAAATGATTGTGGACAGTTAACACTTCTTGGGGTTTATGAAAAGACTTGATAAAACTTCTTGGTCCTGTGTAGTTCTTAGCTCGATGAATATGCTAATTATTGGAAGAGAAGAAAGTTACTCCAATTAGTTTCGAAAATTTTCATTGCTTTACAAAGTACATAAATATTATTATGTATGCATCTGTATTTAAGGAACATATACCACTTGGATTTTATATTAATTTTACAAACAATACCTGAAGCATATGGAGGTATTTTGGAATTCCAGCATACCAAGAATGTTCGTGAACAAAATCATCAAAAAAATACACATTTCTAAAATGATAAGAAGGTCTCAATACTTTTTGATCCATTTTATCATTTATGTCTTTCATCATTTCGGCCCAATTGTCTCGCTTTAACGGCATGATCACCTTTATAAGTGAAATATATTTTAGTAAAACATCTACGGATTATTGAATATAAATTATTAAAATGTAAACAGTCCTAAATTAAGTTTAAAAAAAACATCATTGAGTTTCGTTTTTACCTCGTCGGTGTCAAGTAGGGTAATATAATCGTATTTATACATATTTCTATTTAAACAGTCGTTATATGGAATGAGCTCATTTTGTCTTTTATTTGTCAATTTCTTGCCCAAATAAAAATGTCTAATAAATGGATCATTCGATTGAGAACCGGGTAATGTTAAAGGAGTCAAGTCAATAAGTCCTCTATTGACATAATAATCTAAAACCTAATTAATTAATTTATATTCATTTATCTTTATTGATGAGGATGATAAATTATTTTCAATGGTATCAAAATAATTTTGATTGCTTTATAATATTAATGAACCTTTGTGACATTCGGATGGCTTGATAATTCATACATGTAAATTTTCTTAGCTCCGAGAATTTCCATAAGTTCAATCCACTCAATGAGCCGAACGCTCATGTCTTTATATTGAAAGTCAAGCCCTTTGACACAAATCGCAAAGTCACTTTTATTTTCTGGTTTTTCAAATTGCACTTTTAAATTATTATAAGCATCATCGCATACATTTTCAACTAGTGAAACGGAAGTAGGTATCTAAAATGAAATGTACCATTAATTACAATTTTACAATATGACAAAAATTATAAAATTCATAGAGAATATTTTAAAATAATATAATAAATCTCTTCATTATAACGTATCTTTGATATTTTACCAAAGAATAAGGATTTTTTGGTACTTCACAAGTTATTAAATATGGCTGCAGCACACCACTGACATTATTTCCCCAAGAAGGTACCCATATTAATTTGTAATCAAGCACCTAGAATATTCAAAAAACAATTTGTTAAAACTTATTTCAAATTCTACAGTGGTAGTAAAATTCTCATAAAAAAGTTTCATTTACATACAGGAGAAACCAGGGGTTCTTTTTGATTAGAAAACCAAATTTGACAATGTGTTTTCACTTTTGGTTGAACTCGATTGATCATTCCTAGGATTCTTAAATAAGTTCCATTATCCGGAATGCGGATATCATAATAAGCTCCGTACAGTTCAAAAGTTCCATCACTCGTGTCAAATTCCTATACCAGTAAAAATGCAATTTCATTGAAATTCAAAATTTTGATATACCTACTAATAAAAGGTGCAATGTTATAAAACAAACCTGCCAATATTTATTGTTAAAACGTAAATCTTGAAGTGGAGGAAATCGAGCGCATGTGAAATTTGATAGAAATCTGGGTCCATTCGGTTGATTTCCGTAAATGTATGGAGCCCTTGGGAGATTTCGGTATTTCTCAATTGATGCTTGAAGAGCTTCTTGTTCATTAATGGAATTCCTATCTAAGTGAGGTTCAATTTCATCACTTTGATTTGTTAAAATTTCAAAATCATCTTCAAAACTTAAAGTAATATCTTTTTGAATGAAACTCTGAAAATTAGCAGCAAAATGGAAGGATGAAATGAACAAATAGAAAATGGCGACAATAAATAACGTTGATAAAATCCTTTTCCAAATCCACCAAGACCCAAAGTGCTTTTTAAATTGTCTTACACAAATCACTGAATTTCTATAACTTCTATTATTGCCAGTTACATCAACCTGAATATATGAACTTGATATTTGATTCATTGTTATATAATAAATTTTACATTTCACTTTACACACCTTATTCTTTCTCCCTCATTATTACTTGAAAATTGATTTTTATTTTGACCAACTAATTCCATGTTCTATAAAGCTTAGGTATTTTCATTCGATTGAGAAATATTGCCTATTGAAACTAATAATTTATCCGTCTAGTCTAAATGATTTTTTTGATTTTCCGAAGTTTTATGTTTGTCACATCTCACTGATTCCACATGAGAAATAAAATACACAAATAAAAAATGATTATTTCTAAAAATAAAGGAACAGATCTTGAATATAAAAATAATGTAGGTATAGTATATGCATGTAATATATTAATTTTAATTTAGATATTTAGGTATGAATGTGCTATGTTTCGATTAATAATAAAAAAAGAATTTAAGAATTTGACGTAAATCGTAAAGTTAAAAGGAATGAGAACATGTCACATACATGATAACGAATTGTGAATCTATTACACATTACATTTTTGAAAATAATTATGTAGTGTACCTAGTATACTACATAATGTATATCATAGTTAGTATAGATAAACTTCATCTCTGTATGTTTGTTGAAAAATTCTAAATATGAGTAATAGCAGAAAAATGATTATTACATATTTTCTATCATTATATAATCCAAAATATGGCAGCATAGAATATAAAGATAACAGAATATAAAAGTTGAAATAGATATACCACTATCTTATATATTTGTAGTTCAAATAATAAACACCTTTATCATCAAGGAAGACCAAAAGCATCCAAAGCATCCAAAGCATCCGTAGCTTAAGAGCCGTTCAAAATATTAAAAATAAATTTACAAGGTACAAATATTAAGCATAAAATGAACGTTTAACATGCCATAAGATAAAATGCGCGATCCGTAAACGAATTGCTTAAATCCCTCAATTTGGAAAGTAAAAAACTCAAAATTTACATGGAAGAAAAGCACCCTTCATTTATATTTTGGAAAAACGTTCAAGTGTTCGATCCAAAACTTGCTGAATCTTTTATTCAAAACAATATTTTCCAAGAAGTTATTTCCTTATTTGAACAGAAACCAATTCCAATTGAAGAAATCATTAAATATCAGATTATTATAAAGGATTATAGTTCAGACGAAAATGTTTTTTGTTTCTGGTTGAAGAACAGAAAGAATCTCCCATTTTTATCAGTTTTAGCTCTCAAATTACTTTGTGTTCCTCCAAGTAGCGCTTCTGTTGAGAGAAGTTTTAGTCAGTTAAAACGGATTTTTACACCAAGCCGTACAAAGATGACTGATTCCAATTTGAAGATTCATTTAAAAGTAGCATTCAATAATTTTATTTGTGATTCTATTGAAAATGACAATGAAGGAGAAGAAGATGAGGATTTTTAGTTTAAAATAAACCTACATTTTAAAATATTATATACCTATTATTAATTTATAAAGCATCCAAAGCATCCATTTAAAAAAATAAAGCATCCACTGATCTTCCTTGTTTATCATTCAAGATAAGATAGTAATATACTCTAATAAAACTTGATATTATAGTGTAATATTAATTAAGATAAAAAATACAGAGCAAAGATAGTATTTTATTATATTCAACAAACTTGTATGATGATAACATACAATCAAACAATCGTCGTAGTTATCAATTTAACAAACAAGTAACATCTCACTTAGGTCTCCTACTACCCAATATCAAAGCCCAACAAATGTTGTATGTTACATATAAATATTTTACATATAAATGTTCATTACAACATTACTACCTATATTTGTACCTACATTATTATATTGAACCGAACTTATCCTGGACATAAAGACTGAAAAGCCGAAAACCAATATCCCTTACAAACTGGGCTAAGGCATAAGATTAATTGGCCAATACCTATATTACATGTATAATAAATAATAAGTATATGGTACTATGTATGTAAGTATATGGTACACGTGTCATGTCTATATTATTTTATAAAGCAGGGTATACCCACATACATACATATAATAAATACATATTAATAAATTCAAATGTTAACAAATACCCTGGTTGGGTATTAATTTTTATTATGTATTGGTATTGAATTTGAGTGGTCTGTTTTGAATACCTGTAACATATACAAAGTATTTACTTCATAACTGCACATAGGGATATCAAAACATGTATAAAATAATACTATGGATTTCTATATTTTCATTATCCCTATGTGCAGTTATAAAGTAAATACTTTGTATTGTAAGTATCATGCATGAGGTTGTATTATGAATCGATAAAAATTCAATTCGAAAAATTAAGATTTGCATTTTGCAAACACTCTATTTATTTTAACTTACAATCAATTAAATCTACATAGAGTATAATGCATACCAATGTTAATATAGTTATTATGGAGGAGGGTGTGTTATACTTGAATCTTAATCTCGAATAAACAGACAAGACATGTCTTGGAAAAACTTGTATTTTTACCGAATTTAACAACATTTCATTTCATCATTTCTTATTTTTTAGGTATTTAAATGAACCAATAAGATCTTGATCTTGATAAATAGATAAAGAGCATGCAATTTTTTGTTCTATGTATTCAACGATCTAATTTTGCAATCGACAATTAAACATTATTGACATTGACTTAAAGTCCATTCATTGAAGGATTTGCACAAAACTTCATTTTATTTCAATTGCAATGACAAAGTCAACTTGTCAAGACGTTCAATTTCGTTACAAGTTACTCTATTAATACTTAATAATTAGTAATTTACACTTTAAATGTGTTAAGTTTAAATAATATTTCAAAAAAGTACAATGGTGAAAAGTTGGGCATTTGAAGAGTTTGAAACTCGGAGCAGTAAAGTATTAGGAGAATCCGGTCAAAAATTTACTCCTTTACCACATTGGGTTAATCCAGAATTAATCAAAAAGGGGCAAGAGTTTATTAGGCGTCATTTATTTTCAGTGGTTTTTTCACATTTTGTTTCACTTTTGCTCCTCCTCGCTTACGGTCCCATTCGGCGGATTCTCATCATTACAAATAAAAGTTCTTCAAAAGAAACCTCAAGGTTGGACGATTTTTATATTAATTAACAATTAACCTTTTATTTTAATATTAGATTAAGTTAATACTTAACAATTAATAATTAACAACTTAAAATCTAACCAGAGCCAGATATTTATCTACGCTTGTTCACATTAAAACGTGGTACGAAGGGGATTTACTGGATCCAAGTTCTCCTGCTTCTCAAGACGTCTACAAAATAAGAAAAATCCACAACGGTGTTCCTCGAACTCTTACCAGAAATTTAGAAGCATCTAAAAACACATTTGTCCAAATTGATTTGAATGATGAAGTGAAAGAAAAATTCAATATTGTTGAGAATTTGAAAGGAGATTTAAAAGATGTTTTGCCTTCTTTGTTTTTTCTTCAAAATGGTTCAATCTCAAGAGGATTCAAAAGAAAATATTTCCCTCGGGACAGTTCCAATATACATCAAATTACTCAATTGGACATGGCCGTCACTCAATTTTGCTTTATGGGTCTCATGGCTCTTTTCCCAAACGCAATGGGAATTCACGATGAAGAAGGAATCGAAGGCTTTTTTCACATTTGGGCATTAATTGGATTCTACTTGGGAATCAACGACGATTTTAATGTTGGACTACAAAGAAATTCTTGGCTGCGTAAAGAAATCTTATACAGGTTCGCATGATCTAAATTACAAAGTTTAATCAGTTGATAATTTAATTTCCATTTCCAGGAGACTTTTAACTGATGTTTACACTGCAGAAAAGGAAACAGAAAATCTTTGGAAATATCTTGTCAGTGGAATTGCAACTTTCATTCCTTTCCTATCCCTTAAAGCTGTGTTGCTCTTTGTTTTAAGAGACGTTTTAAGACTCGACCTCATCGCTGATTCTTGTGGAAAAAGGCTAAAGAGTTGTTTTGGATTTTACGATTCCCTTTGTTACAAATTAATGGTATGGTGTTTTCATTCTTGGACCAAACTGGTCATTATTCATATCACTTTCAATTGGATTTTACGATGTGGAATATTCGTTGCCTCGCGGCTCTTCATTAAAGAAAACGGGCCAAAAGTGAGCGCAACGAGTGAGAAAAATGTTTTTAAACCTTCGTCATACTCGAATATAATTATTACTATTTAATTATTTTTCATAATTCTTATTTACATACCTAATATATTATTTCATTGTAAATATAAATAATATTTGTTAATAGTTTAATATAATATTTGACAATTTGACTGATTTTTGTGAGTGTGTGATAAACCATAAGAGTGTGTGATACATGTGTATTATAATTCAGTAGAATGTAGGATAGGTAATATATTAAGTATAACTACCAGTAGGTACACAAGGTATAATATAACTATTTTATATTATCTGTTGTTGTCAATTTCCATTTATTGTAACTAAATAAATTTTTATAGAAATATTAAAGAATTTCTAGAATCTGTACCAATTGGGTGTTCTATTGACTATACATATTGCCATTTATTAATAATTGTAGAAAGGCAAAAATTATTTTGGCTTCAAACGAGCTTTCCAATTAAGAAACTGACAAAAAACTTTCCACATTCTAAACCCACTATAATATAAATATAGAAAATGAAGCATATGGAACTTTTCTCTCGTCGAGTCGAAAATCCATCAAAAGTGTCTGTAAAGTGAAGTAAATCATAAAGTTAGAGTTAGAACGGAGAAGACGCATTGAGCAAGGTGCTACAATATAAATACCTATTCCCATTCTTAAAATTCAAAAAAATCCCAGTAATAAACTTTAACGTTTACTCCAAGAAAGTGACCGTGAAGTTAATCCCATTTATATAAGGTAAAAAAGGATTTAAAAGAGATTAACATATTCAACATTTAACTAGAAGGAGACTCCTAAGCATTAAAAGGTTGAGGTGGAATTCACTCACGATCAGTCTCTCTTCCCCTTACGTCACTCGCATAAGAAGTACAAATGTATAAAAAGAAGTACCTCCTTAAGCAACTACAACTTTCTTAATCAATTCTCATCTTTTCACTTCTTTACGTAGCGCGTCGTTGATTTGCTCCTATCAATTCTCACATTTAATTAATATAAGAACATTCACCACCAATTTAATCATTAATTAGAAAATAAATTTCAAAGACACGAGGCCATATATGTAATTATAATACAAATTATATACAATTAATTAAGTGTTTAATTAATACTCAATAATTCAATCACAAGTTTATTGCCTTGTAATTTAAATTGTTAGTTGTAATTTTCTTAAAGTTGAAACGATTTTATTGAATATTATGAAAACCGCGTATATTTTCCTTTGCCTTGCCCTGACAGTGTATGGAAGTATACAAAATCAAAAAGATGAACCTCGAAGGTAATTTTCAAAATAATTTATAGTGATTAACGACAAAATAATATTTATCCATCAATTTATTTTAAATATAATGTACGAGACGAGTATCATGGATTTAATTCAATTTGCATAGAAAATTGATGAGAGCGCGGAGCACTGATATTGTGCGAAATTACAACTTGGAGCGTCGAGACATCCATACCAAAAAATGGGAAAAAATTGGAAGCAAAGACGCTTGCAACGGTGATGCGACTAACATGAGATTTTTCGCAGTTCCTAATAACAGAACCCAGGGTCAGTGCGATTGCGATTATTACGAATGTTCACGGCCGCTCCTGTATTCACCTTTAACCAAACAATGTCATTGGGCATGGTCACAGGTTAGTTTTAATTTAATCGCTTAACATGTATTAGTGCAAGAAGTAGGTAATCTATAAAACTAAAATAAACATGAAATTTAGTAGAATGAAATAAATATTTAAAAATTAATTGTAAATGAAACGCTTTTAATTAAAGGGTCCATGCCAAAAGAAGGAATGGTATACATTTGATAAATATCTGAAGCCTGTTTGTGAAGAGAACCCTTGCCCAACTTCTCCTGCAAATGGAACAATGACTTTTTATTTCAAACGACCCGAAGATGGAAAATGTTATCAGGCAACTACGAAGGGCTACTGCCAGAAAAAGAACGAAGTTCTAATGATTTCTCCATTGGAACCGATTCCAACTTGCAGAAGTTCTACCAAGTGTTTCCCGCTTTCTCGCCCACAATCGCAAGAGTGCATTCAAGGAAATAAGTATACATTTGATGGGTTTTGTGAAGATGATGATTAAATAAGGATTTATTTATTAGATGTCAATAGTAATTTTATAATTAACAAATTAATTATATTATGGTTCAATGTGCACATTTTGGTTAACACTTAACACATAACTAAATATTAAATATATAAGTACATATTTACAAAAGTGACATGTAATATTAAGTATATTTAATCCAAAAATTTAAACTACATATACAAATGTAACAATCCAATATTTATGATTATATGCAAATATAAATTGCAAATAAACATTTTAATACCAATATTTTTTATTTGGATATTCATTAATTCATTACAAAGTTTACTATTTAATTGAGCAGATCAAACTTTCTAATGTACAGAAACAGACACCTTAAAATGGCTTGAAGACATGACATTTACTAATTTTCTAGGAAGGCTTGCGACTGTTCGTGTTATTCTATTCAGTAACAATTATCGTTCATAGTTTATGACTACATGGCCATACATGGGATGACAAAGTAGATCTCTAATGTGGAAATCTTCTTCTAATTGTGGAAAAAGGAGAGATTAACCGTAATAAGATGAAGAAAGTGACATTACAAACAAAGCCTCAATTTATTCCTTATGAGGAATCTTGATTTATTTAATATTCCTTGATATTCCTCCCATTGTCGTCATCAACATCAGATAATCTCTATAAAATATTGTAGGTCTGTCCACAGTAAGCAATAAACTATATTGAATAGATATCATTTTGAAATATTTATTAATTACATCAATGATTTTGTATTATATTTTCAATTAATTTATATTTTTTATCTTTAATTTCAATAATATAATAATAAATACGTATGCATCATATTTGAATTAATGAATTGGGAATCTACAAGAAGCAACAAGAGGTATAATTAAGGATAAATTTATAAAGACAATTTAAAAGAAATAATGTGTCTCGACTTGGAATGTTATTTCTTATTAGTACCAATTTTAATTCAATTCAGAAGATGATGATGACTGATGATGAGGTAATATAGTGAGCAGGCTGGTATGGTAGTGTGGTTGATCCCCTTTAGGAATTCATCCCTCTCCTCCATTCCTCCCTCACTTCCCTTAGTTGGCCTTCGTCCAACTCGTTCATTCCTCCGAGACAAAAAATCTCAAAGTTGAAAATACATTGAAGGGGGATTTAACAGAGGATGTCGTCACCACACCCTCTTATTAACCATTTGACTTTTAACTCCACATGTTCAATTCTTATAACTATTTATTTCATTTTAAACCGCTTGAATTATTATTATTGTTTCGTTCTGTTTCTGTTCAATTTCTAAGAATTGATTCCTGAAAAGTTAAACCACAGACGTTTTTCTTGCTATAATTATAAGGACCTAATTATTTTATCAGCGTGAATAAAATATACAGTGTAATGTAATGTGCAATTTTGCAGTGTACAATATATATCGGTCCCTAATTTTACCAGTTATCGCCTGTAAAGGAAGTTAGCAAATACATATTTTGTATATGCAAACATTTATATAATAATATTATAACTTATCTTCGTACTTACATGTCAGTATATGTAAGCACGAGAGAACTTGACTCTTAAAATGTGTAAACATAAAAATTGTCATTTGTAAACAAGAAATCGGAGAGTTACTATACGTAGCTGTTACAAATGTAGTCTGATTTTGATAGATACATTAATTTACCATGTGATCAGTTGATGAGATTGTACTTTTGTATATTCTTTTTCTTTATCTTAAAGTCAAAGGGCAAGTGACACTTATACAAGACATATAATATATACATCAATAACAATTAAATTGTAAATACAACATTTCTTACGTGTTCTATGGTATACTATTTAAAGAGATGGAATACTAGATATCACTCTGAATGGAATCTGAAGAACGTTTTAAGTTTAGTCAATAATAAAGATTATATTTATCGTTTATATCAAGATCCTTATTTTAAATTTTAATCAAAATCGGTTGGAAGTTTATTTAAAAAATGAGTGTTAATTGTCTAATAATACATTGTATTTTCCTTAATAATATTTGTAATTAGTAGGTTAATAATTTGATAAGATGGGAAGTGTTGTACATGCTGCATCTGGACTTCTTGGTAATAAAAATATTAATTTTTACATTATTGTCAACCATATGATTATATTTAAAAAATCCAAAATTAATCTCTTGAAATACTATTTTTCTATCTTTACAATAGCTAAAAGTTTCCTTAGCCGGACGGAAAATCTAGAATCAGAAGAGGAACAGCCAGATAATGAAAACTGTATGGAGCTTTAAAAATTAAATACTATTTATTAATAAAATTTTCCAAAACATTAGATAATTCGGAAGTATTAAAAACTTGGAAGAAGATCGCACACACTACAAATCACTCATTCCGAGAATGCACCATAGAAATGTTAGAATTTCTTGTTGGATACAGTTTGTTCCTCACTGAAGTGATTACTGGATATTTAAATGGAGACTTGGGAGAAGCTAATGCAACTTTGATTTTCTTCATTCTCTCTTCAACTGTCGTAGTCCTTCTCGAATATAACAAGTATTTTAATATATACCATATTTTTACATATTTTTAATTGTTAAATAGAATTTATAAAATGATTTATAATTTCAATATAATTTCAATAAATAATTGATAATTAACATCATATATTATTTAGTGTTTTAAGCAATCCTGGTGGGTATGGATCATTTGAGAAGAATTGGTATATGCTCGTATATAAATTATTTTGCAACTTGACTCCATTTAAATTATTCGAGTGAGTATTCTACAAATTTTACTGAATTTAATTTAATTTAATTAAATTTATTTATGTAATTAGATATCACCATATTACCATATTAGAACAATATCAAAAAATTTAATATATACGTAAAAAATTTAAAATAATATTGATTTTAAAAAATTATAATATGTTACATTACGAAGTTACTACATTATTTATTTTTCAGAATTTGGAGAATTCACAAACAAAATGAATCTGACGAAAAAGAAATTATCAAAGTCTCTAAACTTCACCCAAATATAAATCCAACCAAGTAATAATTTACGAATTAATTAAATTAATAAATAATGGAAGAATATTTATAAGCTATTTGTTAATTTATGAATCAATTTTTAGGAAATCAATATTGAAATTAATTGAAATCCGGAGACGGAATTTAGAAAAGACTGGGTTTGATTATAAGGAAGCTTTTATCAATGACATCCCAATGGGACTCATTCAGTTCTATTTTATGTTCCAGTCAAACAAACTTGTCAAAATTTGCCAAATTGGAGATTGTAAGCTTTAAATAAACTTTGTAGATACCTATTGTATATATAGATACACCTATTGTAAATCAATCTTATAAAATTATTTCGGCACCTGATCAAATCAATAGCTGGTGTAATTTACTCTAACAGAAGTAATTAACTTTTATATTACTATTGTGTTAATAATTTTTATTGGTTACAATTAGGTACGAGCTTATTACTTATAATCAAGCCATTTTACACAGCTTGCATGAAGGATGCAAAGTACTCTCTAGCCATAACAAACTATAAGAAATCTGAGCATTTCTTTGATTTTCAACAATCGAAATACCAAAGATTTTTCAATTTGGAAACTAAACATGATTCTTTGGTTCTAAAATTTATTCATTACTTCCTCTTTTTGGGTAATTTTTTCACTATTTTATTAAATACTTTATATGTTTGTTACTACCAATTGGTATATGGTACATAGAAGATGTTATTATTAAAATCTTATCTCATTCAAAATTTTGTTTTTCTCTAGTACAACGATTTTATTTGGTTGGATTTGCGTTAACTATTCATGGATCAGTAGCAATTGGTGTTATTATTGTTATTTTAATTACTCAGTGGCTTCTACTTCGTTGTTTTCCAATTCTTCGTTCAAACTTTGAAAATCCGCCATTAGGAGTCTCAACAAAGTTGTCTTACTTCGTCGACCGCCTTGTCAATTTATTTTCACCAACCATGTTGAATTTTGATTTTTTTAAATGTTCATTTCCATTTTGGTTCTCTCTCTACCATTGTTTACCCTATGCAGCCTCTTTGTGTCTTATTGTAACAAGCGGATATTTTATAAAATTAAACCCAAATGGCGATTCAAATATTCCGCCACTCAGCAATTGTACCGAAACTCCAATATCATCTTCTAGCTTTTTCTCGATAATCAACACGTTTCAGCATTTTGTATTTATAGCTCAAGAAATAATTTCAAGCCATGTTGTGACCTACAAAGACTTCTTCAGTGCATTTAGTGTTCTTTTGGGGACATTTATAATTTTCCTCTCTTACTCTTTCATTTACTCTCTCATTATTCGAGTTTATCATAAAGAGTTTAATCGGAGATTCCCGGTTCAAGTTGCATTTGACTATTTTAAGCCCATTTTTGAGGAAAATTGGAGCGATGGTACTGGACTTGAACGGAAAATGATATTGGCATTTATAATTATTAAAGATAGTGAGTTTGAAAAAATCTCAAATAAATCAACGCGAAGAAACGAAAAATATTTGAGTATTTTAGACGAAGCCATTGTTCAAGCACTTCATAAAATATTAATGAAGAATTTAACGCGTGATTTGAATGAACGATTTGAATGTTCAGAACAAGGAGTTGAAACTGCAATGAATAATTTCAAAGGAAATTTCACATTAGAAGAACTTCAACAAGAGCAAGTTCAATTGGGGCTAAATTATCTCTTCAATAACTTTCCAGACCTAATGAGCAAAATGAGTTCTTTTCGAATTTCAAAAATCCTCAATATCCTCGATAAATCAATTATTCGGGATGATGAAGATCGAATTCTGGAAAATTATTAATTTTTGTGTGGGTAACAATATCGACTTGTAATAATAAAATAAATCTTATTCCTTATAATATAATATAAATAAATAAATATTTACAGTGCATCATGACATTTAATACATATTAAGTAGAGTTGGTAGAGCACATAATCCATATATGTTTAATTTAATACCATACAATTATTATAGTTATTATATTCTAACTTATTCCATTAAGATTATTACCGAGCACGTTTTTGTACTAACAATGAGTAATTCAAGTTTTGAATCGCTTTTCATTGTCATTATGTTATTTAATTTGATTTAAAATCACTCCAAAATTAAAGGCCATAAATATGTACTGACTTTCAATATTCATAATTAATTAGACTTTATTGCTAGCATCATCAAAAGCTGGGTAAAAATTATTTTAAAAGTGATCAAGTTTTCTAACAAGTAGGTATGCACAGTATATGTATGATATATTCTACAATATAATATACAATATAATAACGATAACATTTAGAGTAAGTTTAATAAATTTTGTGATTATAATATAGAATTTTGTAGATAATTTTAAATAATAATAGTAAGTGAGAGAATTAACTATCGAAAATAACCTTCAAATAAGTTCCATCAGCTTTCTGTAGATGTGTTTAATAATAGATTATATCTATCGATTTTATATATTAAAGGTAAAATTTGAATTATTTATGATTTTTTCTGCTTTAATAATACTTGATAAAATAATTTATTCACCTTGAATTGATTGTGTAAAGAGTTTTATAACTTTAATGTAGTAGTACGTATGTACTATACATATAGGCATAATGCTCGTATAGGTATTCACATTCAAGTAAAATTAAAAGAACAAAGTTCACTTGTTAACACTTGTATCCACATTTATATTGTCAATTCAAATGCAAAATTGCAATAAATAAATAGTGATTATTTTTGTTCTAAACCGATTTTATGGTTAATATGAAAATTAACACCATTGCATTCGGAATACCTTTAATAATTGATAAGAATTTTTAATATCCTTACTTCTTTACAAAGTCGAAATATATGGTAGGTAAATTCTATAACAGTAGCAAATAATAACTAGCATTAAAATAATTTATATAAAAACATCATAAAACATAGCATATTATGTTAGTATTACAATATATGTATTACATTAAATTATATTTATTAAATTTTCAATGTGAACTTTTCAAACAATTGTAAGTATACAAAATCATTTAAAGGTAAAAAGTATATTATCTAATATTTACAAGACATAAATATAACAGTACTTAGTGTATAAGTATGCGTGATACAACTTAAATACATCACTATATGATAAGATAATGTTTGTAACAAAAACAGTCAAAAATTAGAGCAGATAAATAGTGGTCATGAAACAAACAACACTAAACTAAAATGAGCTTATAATTTTTTACACAAACAATCGGGAAAAATTGACTGGGAATATAAAAACCAGGTAATGATAATTTTCCTTGTTTAGCCACAATAGGAAACGTTAAAATTAAACATAAAAATTTATATATACCTAATTCGGGAAATATCTTTAATAGAATAATATACGAATACATTATGTAATGTAGTTTAGGTAATGTAATATACAGGTTGGGTCATAAGTATCTTTATTTTTTAAATAAATAATTATATAAAAAAGAAAGAAACTTATGGCGCAACCTGTACATGAATATAGTCTTGTGTAAATATGAGTACAAAATACATATTGTACACTGTACATAACAACATAACGTATGACTTGGAATATGAAGGATTCTTTATGGAAAATCACTTTTGTAGGTTGAATATTATTGTATAATTTCATACTAGGATATAATAATACAGGAATACCATTTTTGATGAAATAGTATTTTATAGATGACCTTTTACATTATACTAGACAATATTCAGCATAATACTGTTATGTGAGCTTTTTCACAAAAGATAAAATCACAGTATTAGACAAATAGTATAATTAGGTGACAAATAAGCCATCGTTATATCAATTTGTTGAGTAAACTATCAGTTTTTGTTTAGTTAATCTTACGGAATTATAGAATTCGGAGTGGTGTAATATTATATATTATGCACATTCACAAATTTAAAGGTATAAAATATACATTAATATTTACCATTAGTAATGGACCATTACTAATATTTAAGTGGACTATTAATCCATACTATTAATAAAATTGCTTTTTGTAAATCTTAAATCAAAACATTTAAATTTATATTGCCATTATTATGAATAGTATTGTTATTAAGCATATTTAGACTGCTGAACAAATCATTTTTTGATTTGACTGTGATATGGCAAGTACCTACAAGGTTTCCACTTAATAAGTAAACAATGGAGTATCAAACTATGCGAAAAATAACAAAAATTTCTATGGATTTCCATATCATTTCCAATATCCCTATGTTTATTTATTAAGTGGAAACATTATGTATAGTTTTGTATGTAGGATATGTATAACATGCTTTTCATATTTAATATGCAATTTATAGAGATATCATATACAGGTAGTATAATGAAATAACGATATATGTAGGTATGTACATACTTGAACTCTAATGTTTATTGGCATTTTAATTTAAATGTACACTTATCTGCAAATGTAACAATATAATGAGTATTTAATTGTAAATGAATGCGAAAGCCTTATCACTCGCCATATTTATACTCTTATTAGATGATTGTGCTTAATAATTAATACATGGAAATATATTGCAGAACTTAATGTGAGGAGGAATATAAAAAGAATATATTAGGGACTGATGGACGTGAATTGAATGGCACAATCAACCATTTAGATTAACGAAAAGTATGTAAGTAGTTGCATCATATATAAAGAGGAAGAGCTGCTCTATTGACGAAAACACACTTTTTATTAATCAAACAAGTGTTTTTCCGTCTCCTGCCTTGCATAATTTAAAATCTTACATCAAATCCAACAAATTTCCATGATCCACTTCCAGAGAGAAATTCGATTATTAATCCGTTAGTAGTTATTCATCCTCACGTATAGATTAGAAATTGATAAGGTCAAAATCTAAAATGACAGCGAAGCATGCATTATTTTTATTTACCACTTTTACGAGAGGTTTTAAATTCTAGGTCCTTAATATTAAATATTATATATTTTTATATTTGAATAATTTGAAATGTGGTTTGAATATGGAATCCATTATCAAATGACAGTACAAAAGAAACAGAGGACTAGAATACTACATAAAAATGTATAAATAAAGTGACATTGAATTTAAATTTGTTTAGAAATATCAAGGATGTTTGTCCAAATAAAACTTTGTCCATAGTTCAAAGAAAAGTCCAAAGAAATCTTTTCAATATACAAATTATTTGAATATGCAGACATTGAATATTAAATCAACCAACTTTCTGTCAAATAAGGTAATAAATTCATATATACATAATTATACATAATATTCATATATTTCATTCATTCATATATAGATATATGAATGAATGAAACTTTATTATTTTTTTAATGTTAGGTAAATTGTTTTGAATGTTTTAAATCTATAATTTTTAATTGAAATACCTTTTTAATTAATTAAGTTTCGAATACTGCTCATATTTTTGCTCGCAATTTCATTAATCACTCTTGTCAATTTGAACAATGGTCCAATCGAAATAATGATCCAGCATAACTATAAGTTACTTTTAAATACTGGTGGACAACAATCAGAAGAATTCACTGTAAAAAACAAAATTAATTCTTCAATACCAACTATTATCTACCCAAATAGAAAACCCATTTGTTGGGATTACAGCAACATGACGGAAAATTATGGAAATGGCCATAGGGTGATAATAACTTTTATTCATTCTGCTCGAGGAAATTTTGACGCTCGTGAAGGAATCCGGAAAACTTGGGGTTCAATGAAAAAATATAAGAATTTCGACTTTGATCTCATATTTGTGATAGGAAAAGAAAAAAATGGTTCCATTGAAGAAGATCAATTAAACTTAGCCATTAAAGAAGAATCTGAAAATAATGGAGATATTCTATTAGGAAGTTTCATTGACTCTTATAGAAATTTAACATATAAGCATCTAAGTGGGTACAAATGGATTATTGAAGAATGCCCAATGGCTAACTACATTATAAAAGTAATTAAAATATTAATTATAAAATAAATATTATACTATAATACTACTATACTTTACAATACTCTACATGCATACATAGTGTAAAATTAGATTTATATTCAATAAATTTTCATATATTTAATATTAACATTGCATGTATTGTAATTTTCAACATGTTTACAGGCTGACGACGATGTTTTTTTCAATTTGCAAAATGGACTAAAAATTATTTCAGACGTCGACACTCACAATTCTAAAAATCCAAGTAACCCATTTTCTATCTTTGGATGTTACTGGACTGGACAAATTACCAATCTTGATAGAAATCTTAAAAATAAAAGAGGAGTTTCCAAGGAAGAATTCCCAATTTCGAGGATTCCTCCTTATTGTTATGGAGCTTTGTATGGACTCACCATAGAAGCAGCGAAAAACATTTATTCAGTGCGAACCTCTTTGCCTTATCTGTTCATCGATGATGTGTTTGTCACAGGTTTTCTTAGAGAAGAATATGAAAAAATGAGTAATTCATCATTGAAATATTATGGAGATAGCAGTGGTAACAAAGTTTTAATAGATGGAGAAGTAGAAGAATTCAGTTTTGACAATATTTGCAAGGAGAATTCCTCTCAGGTCTTTCAATTGAAAGGAAAAAAGGACAAGTCGAGTATTTTTACAATAAATTCGATATTAGCCCTGTCGGTTCCCAGAATTAATATTATATCTCATATGAGTTGTTTATGGTCCAGAATTGCTAATCAACTTTAATTCCTGATACTTATTTTTATATTATAGAATTAACTATACCTTATTCGATTCGGTGGCGATTCATTCCCATTTTTTCATTCCCCGACAATTCATTCCCAGTTATACACTAACAAGTTATTCATTCCAAAACAACTCACTCCTGCGACAATTAATTCCTATCTTATTTATTCCCGCGAAAATTCATTCCTAGTTTAACCATTCCACGAAAACTCATTCTTAGTTTAATCATTCCCTCAAAAATTAACTTTATCTCATTCCCGTGTTTTTTTAAATCAAATATTACCTATATGTATATGTGTGTATACGAGAGGCAAAACCATTCCATTTCTTAGTCCGTGAATCACATACAATTGAGTAAATAAATGAGGCGAAGATTTGAACGTCCCGTCAGAGAACCATTGCTCACATTGTGACAAAATGTCAAGATTTTCAATCGTAGCAAACATAATTATTCTTCTTGGTAATTTGTTTTTTTCTGAGTCATAAAATAGAAATTGTTTCCCAGATAAAGTATATTTAAAATTGTCAGGAATGTCGAGTTCATTTAGCGAAGTAGGATTTGTCGGAAAAGTTTCGCATCTTATTCGTTGAACAGTTCTTTTTATGGAATCAATTTTAGGCAAAATAGCGGCAACTCCATGGTCCATGTTAGCACATCCTAATGCTACAACTGCTTTTGTATTTTCCGTGGTTGTTGCCGCCAATGAAAATATCATTTCTTTGGTTTTTATAGCTGATATTTTTATGGGATCCGCAATATGAATATGAATATCTGAGTGCTTTATGACATCATCTTCGTTTGAATGACATCTTCCTTTGCATTTGAATTTTGTTGTAGCTTCTGTGCATTTCCAAATATATATATTTCATTCGCTCCTCTTTTATGGAAAATAAATGTAAACCCTTCGTGAATTAAAAGACGTTTTCCTCGTTCGATTTTTGAATACATAAGTCAAAGGCATCTTCAATTAAATAGATATATATTAATATATTTAATATTACATAATTATTAAATACATAATTAATTAATTCAAATACCTAGAATATTCCATGTACAATATTTTAGTAATGTGTTAATTTGAAAAGTGTTTTGTATGTTTATCATAATTATTGTTTTTTAATGTTTTGTGTCACTTTATCATGTATTCAAAAGAGAATGAGTAAAATGCTTTACATCATAAATAAATAGTGTATCCTTCTATTTATAAATTCTTAAAATACCATAAGATTAAAAATTAGTTTGGGAATTATTAGTCTTGAATATGAATAGTTTGGGCATGAATAGCTCGGGTATGAATTGTATTAGGAATGTTTAGTCAAGGTATGAGTTGTAATGGCAATATATAGCTGGGAATGATTAGGCATATTAATGAATAACTTGGGTATGAATATCTTAGGAATCAACTACTGGGAATGAATTGTCGGGCATGAGATGATGGGAATGGTTAACCGTCACGTGCAAGTTCCTCGAAAACGAGGTATAGGCATAGGCCGCATATGTGATATAGCAAAGATATTGAATTGTAACAAGTTTTTTTATTTAATATATTTATAAATATATTTTTTGGATGAAATATTTTGCACAAAAATTATTGTTGAAACAATATACTAGTCCAGTTTAGAAATGCTATTGACTTTTTTGCCAAAAGGCGCAGGATATAGTATGAAAGACTCCTATACAACAACACTACAATGCATCTTACTATATCCTGCGCCTTTTGGCAAAAAAGTCAAAAACATTTCTAAACTGGACTAGTATATTGTTTCAACAATAATTTTACACAGTACATAAGATTTTTGATTATATCACAATTAATAATTTTTATTTTTATCGACAAAGTTGTACTTTAGAAATATTTATAAAATATTAGCATTACACATTCACATAACACAAACATCTATTATTACTTAATATTTATCAGGTTCTTTAATGGGACATTTATCACTCAGTTAAATAATTTTGCATTTAAATAATTGTTGAATAAAAAAAGAATTTATAATAGAAATATTTTTTTTAAAAGTTCCTACTTTACAATATGCAGAGAGATTGCTGCAGGTCAATTGCAAAAATCTTCTGAATAAGTGAATTCCGCTATCCGCTCTACATTCATAATACACAGCCTTAAAATTTCCATGCATTTATCCCATTTCTTAGCAACAACACCTACCTGGTTGGAAGGATGGACATACGTATAAAACGTAAATAAAACATAATTATTGACATTATTTAATAAAGTATAGTTAATATTCTAATATTAGTAATAATATGCAATATGCCGCACAATATTATACTTAGTAGGTATATACACTTAGGTAAATACAATACTGTTTAGTATACTAAAATTTTAATTTTGAATTCTATTTAATCAACACGTACACGAACGCAAAGAATAATAATTATTTATTCTTTTCACAATAGTTGCTAGGATTAAGTTTCATCCCTTGTCTCATATATCTCCAAATTGTGAGTTTATAAACAATTAAGTTCAGTTTATGTGAATGCACTTTGGATTTAAATGAGGAAATTAGGGTTCATTAGCACAAGTCGTTAATTCTCAGGGTGAGCTTTGACGACTTGAGGAGAGGAGGTAACACGAGGCAGAAATGTGATATTTACTTTTAACTAATTATTGAATGGACAGACTATGCTATTCGGGGTACACAAGGTTCGTTTTTTTTATTTTTCATACTATTAAGGATTTGGAATTCATTTTATAACATAATATTAATTAATAAATGTCAAATTTGTATAATATTCTTTAGCCCAGTCTACATTTTTTTAATTGTGATTGGAGTTTTAATTGCAATAATTCTAACGGCATTCTTTTGCTACGCACTTTTTATCGACAATCCTCGTCATATTATTACTCTCTTGAAGTACAAATGGAATGGAAGAGTCGAGAAATGTAATTCGTAATTAATGAAAAAAAATTATTATCAAATTTCTCTAATAATTATGTATGTATAATAATATAATAAATTTCAGTTCCGATTCCAATGATAGATAAATTAGAATCTGGGACCGTAAAAAGAGACACAGTTCGAGTTTATACAATAAAAGTTTAATTAAATTTTATATTAAAATTTTTGCAAAATATATTCAATTATTAATCATTTAATCATAAATATAAAATTACCTTTACATTACTTACTTGTAGGTAGTTATTTATAAATATTTGATAAACTAAATTACATATTTTAATAATATTTATTATGTAAATGGGCATAGAATGAAAGACTTTCTCGCAAATTCACTGCTATATGGCGAGATTTAAAATAATGTTATCTTATTAAAGCAGCGCCAAAATTGCATTATTCTAAATCTTGCACATATGCTGGGAATTTCATTTCATCGTTCATAATTCATATAATTAATTCATCTTTCATAATATCATCAACGCGCAACGATGACCGACGACATCAACTTATTCTTCAGACTTTCTTGCGAAATTCCCAACAGCCCTAATTATGCAATTTTGACGTTACTTTTATTGAAAAGTTTGTAGTTTATAAGATGACATTATTCTAAATCTAGCCCTACAGATCCAGCCAAGAATTTGCGAGAAATAGTACATAATATATTTAAAATATTAATTAAAATACTCTCGAGTCGCAAGCTCGCAACTCGCAAGTAAAAGTTCTTGATTTCCCGAGTTTTAGAACATATTTAGATTAACATAATTTTAATTGCGATAGCTTTCCTAAGCTAATTGTAAATTGTAAGCTAATATTACCTGTAATATGTTAATCTAAATGATGTTCTAAAACCCGGGAAATCAAAAGATTTTTTTGTCTTCGTTTCGTTTTCACCTTTATTCACCTTTAACTTTAACTCATTTATTTTATTTTGGCTTATACAATTTTTAACAATATAATACAATTCCTTCATTTATTAAAAAAATAAACCATAATTGCATTTATTAATTATTTTTAATAATTATAAATATTAAAACGAATTAATGAGCTCCTGTTTGCGTCCAATAATTCGCCTTTGTCATTATAGGAAATATGTAAGTGAGAAATAACTTTAAATATGATCTTAATGGAATAAATCAATTAATTATTTGATGTTCTATTTTTAATGTAGAAAACAATGCTCTGGATTATTTTGATCGGTGTTAATTTTTGGTTTATATTTATTTTCAATTGGAAAATTCCGATAAAGAGTGCCGAATATGTTGAACTGCTTGGACCAGGATCAAAGTCACAACTTGAATCCATATGCTGGAAAAATAAAACAAGTTCAATGGAAATTGTAGTTGGATTTGTTCATTCAGCAAGGGATAATTTCAGAGCTCGTAATGGAATTAGAAAGACTTGGGGTTCGGTACAGAAATTTGGGTTTTAAACTTGTTTTCGTGATTGGAATGGGAATTAACGACAATTCGGAGCGGGAAAACTTCATTTCGAATGCCATTCAAAAAGAAAACAACAAATTCCGGGACATCATAATAGGATCGTTCATCGACAGCTATCGAAACTTGACTTACAAGCACTTGAAGGGATATCAATGGATCATAGAACAATGTCCTAAGGCGGAATATATTATCAAGGTAAAATTTTAAATTATTAATTTCAATAAATATGTATATTGGGTTTATATTAAAAATGTCTGATTTACATAAATATTTTATACATACATTATGATTTAATTTAATAATAAAAATTTTTTTTCATTTCATTTTATAGGCAGACGACGACGTGTTTTACAATATTCATAAAGGACTTCGATTGATTTCGAAAGTTGACGAAAAACGCAAGAAAGGAATTCCAATTTCGTTCTTTGATTGCATGGGGGAAAAATCGCTTTACATATCTTACTCGGATTCCTGGGACCAAGAGTGGAGTGACATACGAAGAATTTCCTTATTCAAGAATTCCCCCATATTGTTACGGTGCAGCGTACGAAGCAACGAGAGAAGCCATTGAAAAGATTTATTCAATTCGAACGAAATTCAACGCTTTTCTTTTCATTGACGACGCTTATGTGATAGGCTATCTTCGATTCTCTTGGTATGAACGTATTACCAATCCCTATTTTTTAAAGGTTTATTAGTGGTATGAAGGCGTTATACCATCCCACAAAGTTGATAAGATTTTAATTGGTAAAACATTGTTACCAGCCCATAGAATTCATAGATTTATTATTGGTAATACTGCGATACCACCCCATAAAAATAACGGTTTCTAAGGTGGTAACACTGCTATACCGAATACTATTAAAGGGTTAATATATGGCATTCTCATGTCACTATAATTATAAAATGAACTTTGTCAAAAAGAAACCATCACTGCATTGAGAATTTTGGAATAACCAATAGAAATGCTTGTAAAAATTATTTTCTATAAAAATTAAAAAATAAACTAGGTTTAGATTGACAATTTGAAACGATCATTTAATTTAATATTAAATCCAATAAGTACATCAAATGGATACAGCAAAATTTAGTCATAATGACAAAGAAACTACGGCTCATTTGGACGAGCACGATGCCACTTACGTTAGAGGCGGAATCGACACCTTTTTCATCAATCAGCCCGACGTGGTCAAAACGCTTTTTATTTCCGTCGAAAACATGGGAGAACTGATGGGATTTCAGAAACACTTCAACATTCCTTGTGCTTTCATTCGCCCTTCTTTCGTAAATCACAATTTGATATGAATGATTACAGATAATTATTAAATATACAAATATCTTATTACTACTGTATACCAATATATTTTAAAAATCTGGATATATTTATTAAATTCATATTGATCAAACTTTTGACTTTGAAACTTCTTATTTTCTCTTCGTATTTTCTCTTTTCTAATTAGATTGTCGAGCCATTTCAACTGACTTTTGCAGTTATCAAAGCCCTTTATGGAGTCCGAAACAAAAATATGTTTACAAACAATTTCTTCGATGAAGTCGCATTCATGCTTTCTCCCTTTATAAAGGTAATAATTTTGTCTACAAATACATAATTAATCAATGGATGTATAGTCCAATTTAAGAGATTGTTTCATTTTATATACAAATAATTAATTATGGTAGAACATTTGTTATTTAGGTAGAACATTTGAAATATGCAAAAGAAATCTTCTTGTGTGATTCCCATGCTCAAGAATTTATTTTCGTCGGAGAAGAATCAGTGTACAAAGAAATTCGGAAGATTGTAAAAGGCCGAGAAATTTCAATGAACCAAGTCAGTAATTATTCGAAGACGACTTCAATTGAAATACTCTACGGAATTAAAAATGATGAGTACCGTACCAGAGGTTTATCAACTCTTGACACTGTCATCGACAGGATGAATCTTAAACTCCTCAAACGTTCCATGTGTGAAATGAGAGCCGAAGACGAGTTGAAAGCCAAGAAATCGTTAAATTCTCACAACAACAACACCTTGTCCAAGATGGGAGTTAAATCCCAGGTTGATCCAAAGGTTGAGAAAAAGAACAAGAGTGATTCTGCATTGAATACCATAAGATCACACGAAGAGGAGTCTTTGAGGAGGAAAGCAATGATGGAAGAATTCCTTTGGGCAAGGTATGCTGAAAGTGAAGCTGCTCAGAAACGAGCAAAAGCAGAAAAGCTTGCTAAGATTCTCTCGAGACAGAAGTACGGGAAAACACAAGCGGAACTTGACGATGCAGCGAGGAAGTTCCATGCTAATCAAAAGAGGAAAAATGCCAATCAAAATTATCTTTGGAAATCTCATCCTCGACCTCCTGCCGATATGGGCGTTCACGGTGACGACGAATTAAACATGTTTATTGACAATGACCCCATGAATGATCAACCAATTCGCTTAAATTCAAGATACAAGTATGCTTTTCCTTACGAGTACTTTGATGATGAAATGAGGAAGCTTGAGAAAGAAGGAAAACTCATCGCCAAAAAGTAACCATTTATTTATTTTAAGTAGTATTTATGTTTGTAATTACTTAACGTTACTAGTTTTAGAATATTAAATTATAGAAGATTACAACAATTTTAATACGATTTTTAATTTTAATTCTCATTTCATAATGCTATTAAAATTTCAGAAGAGAAGATTTGCAACATGCGGAAAGACAAACAAAATTCACAAGTTTGATACTGAACGGAGTGCCAAACACACAGTCGAAAAGTACTAAAATCAAAAGAGCAAAATCTACAGTCCCAACTACTCCTCGGACTGTTTCAGCTCAAACTGAGAAGAAACCTGGGAAGAAATTGGCTAAAAATGATGAGAAGAAATCGGAGAAGAAAGGAGAAAAATCAAAATATCTGAAGTAATGAGGAAATCGAAACATCCCAAGGGTTTTACTCCGAGGAATACCTCGATTCCTTAAAAAATGATAGAGCTGGAAAAGATTTCGCGAACAAACTCCATGAAGATGCCAAGTGGGAAATTGCATAAATAAATAAATTTTTTTGAAAAATTCTACATATCATGTTAAATCTCAAATCAATGTATTTTTATTTGTTTTTATTTTTAATTCAAATATACCATAGTCATCATTTAAATATGAATTTATATAAACTTTCTAAGACTATCAACTACTATGCTTTATTCATACCTATTATTATAAATTGTACCTCAAATATCTTAAATAAAGATTTATTTCATTTTAAATATTATTCCACAAATAAACAAAAATACTAATATACATAATCATGTTCAAACGTATTGTACTTCGTAAGTTAGAGAAACAAAAAGTTAGTTAAATAGACTTTTATTAAATTAGGTACAATGGTTTGTTTATTCAAATTCAACTCTAATCTTAATGGGAATTTATTGAAGTTGAATTTGTAAGATTAATTGACTTAATGTTAGATTCAACCCTCTCTTTCCCTTCACTCCTCTCATTGAGGAAATAACCTAATGCGTTTGCCCATCCACTGCTATTTGCCATTACAATAATGAAAAAAGCCATAATGGGCTCAATGATACCATACACATTTTGAAGTGTGAAGGCAAAATAAAGTAATCCTGTTGGAATGTAAAGACACGCGGCAATTCGGACAAATGTTGAAAGTCTCCTCATAGTCCTCGAATGATATGTTGATTTCCTTGTTAGATTTAATCGTTCCTTTTGGTTCATCACTTCTTTCGACACAAGATGATAACTTATTCCCGTTATCAGTCCATTTAGAATAAACACGAAACTGACCGTGAATCCAAGAGCTTTCCCAGATTCCGAATTCAAGTCATGCAAATACCTATTAGGTGGGTATTTCGTAAATTAATTGATAAAAGTTGAAAATTAAAAGGTTTAAAGTGTTTAAACAAATTAATTAATATTATTAGATTTTAGAGATTATTAAAAGATTTAAATGCTAACCAATAACCAGTAGACCCAAATGATCCAATTGGAAGAAAAATAAGCAATGTCATTGAGATTGCGAAAATACAAAAAACATGAAGTTTCCATTCCCATTTTCCTAAACTGAAAGTTGAAAGGCGAACAACTTTTAAATATGTGTAAACGGCGAGACAACAATGTATCAATTGTTGATATCTGTAACAATCATTTGAAACAATTATTATTGTTAAGGGGCAATGTTAATTAAAATTTTTAAAATTTTACCCAAGAAAACACCATAAATTAATACTCAATGCGACGAGCTTCTTGTCAGGATACGATTTGTAGTAAAGCAAGTAAAAATGATCAAAAATACAAGAAATGCTCCAAAGTTCGTCCGCTACGGCAAGATATAGAGGAAATCTTACTGAAATGTCAAGTTTTTTGTTTTTCATAAAACCTTTTCGTAAAATTAAAATGATGACCACTCCACATGATAACATTGAAATTAATATTGTGGCAACTGTTACACAATGAATTGTATAAAATGCCCAGTGGTTCTCATTGAGTATTGCAGAATTTCCGAGTTTTACTGTCGACGTGTTAATTAACCAACCAGAATCACGATTTTCCATAATAATAACAATATTGAACAATTTGAACGAATCGAAATGTTTTGATTTATTTTTAAATGGAGGAAACGAGATTCAGTAAAAAATATAGATTCACTCAGTATTGTATTATTAATTGGTATTTGGTATATTATGAGATTTTTGTCTGAAGAATAAATAATTATTCGAAATACAAACTTGTATAAACTTTCCCTTGAAAATTTAAAAGCTTCATTTTAAATGCATTCCTTATTTATTTAAAAGTATTAATCGATTAATATCTAATACTTACACAAAATGAAATAAAAGCTTATTTGTATAAGTACAAATATGTACTAAAAATGATGTGCAATATTAATAAAATAGTTTTCCTTATAGAGTAATCGCAAAATAAGCGGAAAATGTAACCACACAGTCTAAAAATATTAAAGTTCTATTGCTCAACAAGTCAATAATATAATTTTGAATATACAAATATAGGATATTTTACTTTATTTTTTTACCAATGTGCTGAATGTGAGTTTAAAATTCCCAGAAAAAAATTACATGCATTTCCTATGGAGATTTTTTCCGGAAACTTGAACTCGGCACATGGTTAAAAAATAGATTATAGGTAGGTGTATTAGGGAAAGTAATCGATAATTATCGTTATCGATTTTATCGGTAATTATCGTTATCGATTTTATCGGTAATTATCGTTATCGATTTTATCGGTAATTATCGTTATCGATTTTATCGGTA